>JAQHUG010000002.1:2048897-2061092 GCA_028555095.1 Dicrostonyx torquatus | reverse complement strand
AATCACCAAAAGAAGCTTTTCTCACTTTGTCAACTGACAATATATGACCCTCTGAATTGCTCTTTGTTTGAAAACTATATATTGAAAATGAAAATTCAGTAAAGTTACAGCAGATTCAAACCACTCTCTTGTGTGTTGCTCTGTCATTCGGCTAACTCGTGCTCTCCTGGGAACAAGGCCTTGATTCCACACGGTCTGTGGAGCTCCTCTGCGCCGGTCCGTGGCAAGTAGAAACTGTTGAACCCATGATCTGATCGTTTGATGCTGTAAAGCTCTTTGCATGGTTCACATGTGGAGGACATTTTCAGTGTTGCTGCTAAGCATAGGAATAAGCTTATCATTGCTGGGATTTAAGTGATCATGGGTCATCAAATTAATCCAAATGAAATTAAGCCAAATGAACTGAGGAGATAAAAATCATTTCAACTAAACTATATCCTTGGCTATCACCTTCATTTTAATAAACATTTATTAACTAACAGAGTGATGGTATTTCCCAATTAAAAAGAGTTCAATGAAAACCACCCTTTACAAGGCCAATGTCATGGCTAGAAATAAGAGGTTGTACATCAGTGCCTATGTAGTTGGTATGTATAAATTACATTTTGAGGCTGCGCTAGATCAGATCCTAGTGGTCCCCCAAGGCCTCTGTGTTGGAGGCCTGGTCCCTATGTGGCTCTATGAGGAGGTGCTGGAGTCTTTAGAAAGGAAATAGTGTAGTGAAGGCCTTTGAGAAGTTGGAGCAAGACTCTGAAAGGGACGGTGTGACTCTTGTTCCCTCCTTTGTTTCTCCTTTTGATACTTTAGCCATAAGGCGGGAAGTTTTCTGTTCTACCTTGTGCTTCTAGAATGTGCTGCCATATGTCCAAGGAAGCGGGCCAACCTATTTCAGACATGATCTCAAAAAACATGACCCAAGATAGACTGTCCACCACCTAGACTAATTTCCTCAAGTATGCCACAGTAACAAAATGCTAACACACACTGATCAGTGTTTGGTTTCTCTAGTTGGTTTCTGGAGATTTAGATAAATCTACATGTTACTGTGATATGATTCCACTGCAAGCATGAGCATGTGGATAATGAGACGGCATCAGAAATGGAAAGAAATGGGGTATACCTGGATCGTAGAGTGCTTACCCAGCATTCATCACTATGGCTTTTACAGAGTGCATAGCAATCACGCTGTTGGCACCAGCAGCTGAATTCTGAAAGGTGAGCTTTCTCTCACTGGCTGAACAGTAACTGAATTCTCAACAGCCCTTTTATGCAAGCCACAGACCCTTTGGAGTCTTTTTTCTGTCTGGCCAACAAGACAGCAAGTTCAGGTGTCTGGAGAAAGGTGTTGAGAATGTACACCAACAATAGGACCCCTCGGATATGCTGTTTTGTAGGGAACAATGGAATCGGCTTACTCTACCTGCCTTGAGAGGCATATGTCATAGATTTTTCAGGTATAAGTCCATGGCTCCTGGGGCACAATGTGCCTTCCAGTTCCCAAGAGATGGGCAGCAGGCCTCTTTGTGTTTCTTTGTATGGTCCCTAAATAGTCAAGGAAGCATGAAGGCTTGACAGGACTTAGACATTAATCTTGTGTAGCCTGTATGACTTGCACACTTCACTGTTTCCTGGCTACTACAATTGTATTGATTCTTGCAATTGGCATTATATTCTGTTTCTGATACAGGTATAAAAAGTCTGATTGCTCTAAATAAAATTGTCTCAGTTTTGCTGGGACCCCTCCAACCTGGCCTGATTTCCTTGCTCTCAGCCATACCAGGTGACATTGGCCTTGTAAGTGTGGGGAGTTTTAAGTATATAAATTCACACCTAGAATGGAGTTGTACTAAAATAGGTGAGTAGTCTACTTAGAAGGTGTTGTAAATAGAACCAGGCTTGCTGAGTGCTGCTTCACTTAGCAAGGCAGGGCCCAGCACTTCATAAAGCAGCTGAGGTCTTCATGCCTTTTTGAGAAACCATTTTGTCTTAGTCTCAATCCACTTAGCCTTCCAATCCATTAAAGTGATACTGCAGACGGTTAATTTACACTTAAATACTGAAGAACCACTTGACTAAAGGCCAATATCTCACAGGTCTGCACTAGAATGCTGGCACCACTAAAATACTTACAAACATGTCCAGCGCCTCCCATGTCACAGAGTTTTCTGTTTGAATCATGCAGTTTCAAGGACTATTTCAAACAACTGGAGATGGCACTAGAACTGAAAATCATGTGCTAGTTATATGTTTAAAACTATTTTTTTAAAAAAAAAAAAAATAAAAATGGAGCATTTGGGGTCTAGAGAGATGGCTCCACAGCTAAGAACATACATGGCCCCTCCAGATGACCCGTCTGGTTCCCAGCACGCAAATCAAGTGGTTCATAAACTGCCTGTAATTCCAGCTCCACAGGATATGGTGCCTGCCCTCTTTTGGCCTCTGCAGTTACCTGTGCTCGGGTACACACAGCACACACACACACACACATGATTAAAAATAAACTAAATTTAATGTAACACTTTGTCCACCCAAAGAGCAGCAACTCTGCAATAAGATACCACTTCATATACTGGGGTGGCATATATATATATATATAGATAGATAGATAGATAGATAGATATATTGATAGTGTGTGTGTGTGTGTTTGCTAGTATGATGGCTCATGCCTGCAATTTACAGTACTAAAGAGGCTGAGGCAAGAGGGGCGCCATGAGTTTGAGGCCAGCCTGAACTACAGAGTGAGTAAGTTTTTGTCAAGAGGGGGGAGGGAAAGGAGGTGAAGGAGGAGGAAGAGGAAGAAGAAGAAGAAATCCCGATCCAGAGAACTTTGCATCCTCAGACATTATTCGTGAGATTATAAATACTGCAACCACTTTGGAAAACAGCTTGGAGGTTCTTCAAAATGTTACTACAGAGTTGTCATGTGACAGAGCTGTTCTAATCTCTGTCTGGACTCCGTAGACAATTAAACATGCATCCATACAGTTGGCGATAATGTTGATAACAGCAATGTAATAGCCCCAAAACAGCAACAACCCAAATGAACCTCAAAGTGATGAAGGAATAAACAAAGCAGAGTAAACCAATGCAATGGAATATTATTTGACCATGAAAAAAACTGAAGTAGTGGCACATGATAAATTCTGGAGGAATCTTCCACAAATGTTAACTGAAAACATACAAAAGACATAGACAATTCTATCAAATGTTCAGAAGAGGCAAATCCATAGGGAAAGCAGATTCATGGCTGGTAGAGTACAAAGTGTCTTTCTGTGGTGCTGGAATGTTCTGTAGTAGAAACTGGTAATGCTTACACAGCAGTATGATTATACCAAAAAAAAAAACCCACTAATTAATGAATTAAATTTTAGTATTCATAATTGCCCTTAAAGAGTGACTTATTTATTTTTTTATTTTTAGATAGGGTCTTCCCTAAGTGACCTGTAACTCCCTGTATAAACCAAGCTGCCTTGGAACTGATCCACCTGCCTCTCTTTCCTGAGAGTTAAAGATGTGTGCCACCATGTCTGACCCCGCAAACTTACAGCATGTTGGAAAAGTGCTGTAGTCTTTTTTAGTGTCTTTTATAGCTGAAATAATATTATGCTTATATATTTAAAGTTTTAAGATCACACAATCTTATTAAAAACACCAAAACATAAATTTAAGGGCTTTGCAAACACTCTCTTAAGATCATTTATCACAATAAAATTTTCTGCAGCGAACTTAATGCAAGATGCGCATTACTTTAGGCCCTTTAAGTAGGTACTTTTAGTTTAATCTTTTACGAGGTTAAGTTAATTATCAAGGTTAAATTAATCTTACAGTTCATGAGTAGTGAAGCCAGTTTCCAGTTTATTACTACTACAAAGTAGTGAGAATTATCTTTGATTGACTGAAGATCACACTTCCTTTGTCTCTACAAAAAGGTCTATGCTTAATTAAGATCTTCAAGCTGCCCCACCTGTCCTCCAGAAGGTTGTCTGAAAGGTGCAGAGAACACAGTCTGCCTCAGGATCTGAGTCATCTTTGGTGCCACCTAATGTGCCCTGTGTGACCAACAACGGAGACACTGCCTGTCAGCATGTAACATGCAGTTTGATGAGAGCAGAAGTTTAAGTGCTTCCTGGCTTTCTAGAGATCCAGGTTAAAAGTCCTAAGAGTTCATTTCTTGCCTTCCTTTGCCCTTTAATATCAGCTGGTCCACAGCCAAATCTATTCCTCCTACCTCCCAGCCTTGGTTATGGTCTTTCTAGTCTCCTGTCCAGACAATGCTCACAGTAGTCTACCAGTAGTCTCCCATGTATCCCACTGGGTGATTCTACTTGATGACAGCTTGTCTGATTTTCTTGCAATGTATGGGAGCTGGTGGACACTTCTAATAAGCAAATGTAATCATATCTATGAGAATCCTCTACTTTCCACAGGATAAAGTGTAAATGTTTAGAATGGAATCCAGAACACTTAGAACCTCACATAACCTTAGCTATCCACCTGAAATCTCCAGGTCCCATCACACCATGAGCAAGGCTTTGACATATGAATTTGTCAGCTACCCTCGAAGACACAGAAAGCTCACTCTCCTATCAGCAACTCATTTTTACTCTGGCTGTGAAAGGTGTTACCTACACCCACACAGGAGGCTGGGAAAGCAACTGCTGGTTGAAACGCTCTGTGAAGATGCAGGCCACACACTGCCCTGTTTGTGTTCTCTAGACCTGTGGCATCTTCTGATACAGATAGACACCAAAAAGAGAAAAGAGAATGTCAAGGTCTATATTTACATAAATACAGGCAGATGTTCAGAGAAGTTCTCAGCTAGTCCAGTTAAGGAATTTGGCCACATAAGGAATTGGCAAAATAAATACAAAGGGCTGGTGTGGGATTTCCCTCTGTATGCTGTGATTATCATTAATGAACAAAGAAACTGCTTTAGACCTTTAGCAGGGCAGAACTTATAGGAAAACTAAACTGAATGCTGGGAGAAAGAAGGGCAAAATCAGAAAGAAGGCATGGAGCAGCCGCCAGAGACAGACACTGGGAACTTTACCGGGTAAGCCACTGCCATGTGGTGATACACAGATTAATGGAAATGGGTTAAATTAAGAAGTAAGACTTAACCAATAAGAAGTTAGACTAATGGGCCAAGCAGTGATTTAAATAATATGGTTTCTGTGTGATTATTTTGGGGCTAAGTGGCCAGGAACCAACAAGCAGCCTCTCTTCATACTACAAAGGGCACAAACCCACAGTGTTTGGCTTTCTAGTTTCATAAATGTGGGCTCTTATGCTGCACATACAGAGGGCTTCTTCAACTTTCAACCTAGAGTGGTAAAACTAACAGAAGAAAAACATTCTTGAGTTAGTCACACCAATGCAACTACTTTTACCTTGAATGTCACTTTATTAGCTTTTAATCTTTATCTTTATACATTTGAATGAAAATATAACTATATCATTTTCCTCTTCCCTTTACTCCCACCAGTCCCTCCCAAGTCCTTTGCTCCAGCTTCTTCTATGCCTCCCTTCATTGATAGCCTCTCCTTCCCAGATTACTATTGTTAGATACATATGCACAAAGATATAAATACAACTTGCTGAGTCCATTTTTGTTGTTTGTGTGTGTGATTTCAGGGCTCAGTACTTTGTACTGGCTCACCAATTTGGGAGCTCATCCCTGGGAGAGGCTAATACTCCTTCTCTCAGCAGTCATCTGCTGCTTAAGTTCCTTGTCTAAGGGTGTGTGTGACTCTCAGACACTTCCCCCTTCCCATTAGCATGGCTATTGGTATTGCCATTATTCATATCTTGTTTATACTGCTATTTCTGCAACAGCCATTTCAGCAGACTTCTTGGTATTCTGGCTCTACGGTCTTCTACACCCACTTCTATAGCGATGCTCCCTGAGCCACAGAGGCAGTGTCTGTTGATGTAACTATATGTTAAGACTGAGTTCCCTACAGTTTTGTTGATCTCTGCATTGTGTCCAGTTGTGTTTTTCTGTATTGGTCTCAGTTAGCTATAAAGAGGAGCATCTTTGATGGGGGAGTGGTAACTACATTCATCTGTTGGAATGAGGATAAGGAGAAGATTGAGCATGTGAGAAATTATTCTCATCTGGCAATAGACTGTCTTCTAAGATCCATGACTCAGGATCATAGTCCTGGGAAGTTACCTAGGTCTCCAGTACAAGGCATGATCTACCTCCTGCTGAGTAGGCCATCTGTTCAATTAGACACCAACATGTGAGAGTCACTTACTGCACCTTTGTGTTTAGCTTGCCATGCTGTTCAGTGTTGTGGTTCATAGATGACACAGCTGGGTAGAACCATTAATCTCTTGCTTTGCAGCCTGCATGATATTTTCTGGTACCATGGGAGCTAAACCACAGGAAGGAGGCATTCAAGTTAGATTCAGGTCAATTCATCCTAGTCCTCTCTCCTAAGCACTCTGTGTCTTCAGCAATAGGGACTTACCTTCAGCCTCTGGGAGACAACCAAGGACAATAGTTTATATTGTTTTGGGAATCTCTTGGACTATCCTGACCAATCATTCTAAAAGAGGTTTCTCACGTTTAGTGCTGGGGTTTTTGTTAGTCTATGGGTCCCACAAGCCCCTTGGAGGATGTGTCATCTGGTATGTTGAGGTCAAGATGGGCAAGTAATTGCTTTATTAGCAGTGGTAACTCTTCTGGCCCTATCTGAGTTTCATGTACTCAATCATTGTGGACTAAGTACTTATACCAGATGCTCATATGAGTCAGTAGGGATACTAGAAGGAACAATACACAGAGTTCCCTGGTTAATCATAGCTGTCAGCTTGATGGGTTTCAGAGTCACCTAGGGGACCGTCTCTGGGAATGTCTCTGTAGGGGTTATCTATATGAAGTTAGCCTCTAGGCATGGCTGAGAGGGATATCTTCATTAGGTTAGTAGAGGTGAAAAGACTTGGGTCACACCATCCCTGGGCTGGAGTCCTCCATTGAATAAAAGTGAGTTAGGCACAAAGATTGATACTCTGCGGAAGTGACTCAGTGTGCCATGTGACCAGCAGTCTCTACTGTGGACTTTCCCTGAAACTGTGAGCCAGAATGAGCCCTTCTTTCCATAGGCAGCCTTTATCATGTATTTCATGTATTGCAGTAAGATGGGTAACTAATACAATGGTTGTTCTTATGGATATTTGACTTAGATAAACATTTAAACAAAATAAAGATTTATGAAGGAAATTCGAGGTGCCGTGGTGGATGGCTGAGGATGGGGGTCTACCTTTGGCTCCACTGAGAAAGGTATATTTCAGATGAGAGCTGAAGAAGGGGAGCCGGCCATGCAAAGACCTAAAGAAAGAATTTTTCTGTCAGAGGAGACTGCCAGAGGAGAGGCAGTGGGGCCGCACAAGGACTTCTGGGCAGCAAGCTGGCAACTGCCTAAGACTGAATAGGAGACTAATCCAGGCTGAAGTAGAAGATGTAATGGGTCCACAACCTCATCATCAGGGGTGAGGGAAGACCCACAAAGCCAAGGCACTGCTTTCTTGACCCTTGTTGCTCAACATTCACAGCCTTGCCACCTCTCAGCTTAAACACCCCATCCCGGGGCTTCTCTTTGTTGAGATCTGTCTCCTGAGAGAAGCCTGTTCCCTCCACATCCAAACCACACAGAGTTCTACATGTCCGCTCTCCTAACCCTGTCTGCCATCCCTCCCCACTTCCTGCAGTTTTGCCGTTGTGTTTTCTGCGATTCATGATCCTTTGCACAAAGCTTCTAAATAGTCAGTCAGTCTGGGATGTTTCTCCTCGGCTTCTCACACTGATTGGAATTGGACCATCTCCCAAGCGCTTTCTTCACAACCCTTTGAGGTGGACTATTTTCTCTCATGCCCCATAGACTGCAGGACCTGGAGTGGAGGCAGAGGCTCTTGCTGGTTTTCACACTGCTTCTCTTTCTTCACCTACACATGTCAATACTTTGAGCCTCTATCATCAGCTCATACCATCCACTACCTGTCAGGATAGCTGTCATTTCTAACTTCTGGCTCATCTACCTGGCTTTCCAATGGGTTATAGATCCTTACTTCCTTCTCCACACCTGCTGCACCAGCCTTGCCCATCTCAGCCAATGAGAACTCTTTCTGGATCCTCCAGGTAAAACCCTTGACATTGTGTTTGACATCCACTTCCATGTGTCTCATCTAATCTATTGCTATTACCATCACCCTCAGATGCATCCCCCAGAGTGTGATGCTCGCTCCACACCACGGTTGCCTCCCTCTCTCCCTAGGTGATCGCAGACAGCAGCCTCAGAATAGATTTTCCTACTTATGGATTTGCTTCCTGGAACAGGGACTCTTAAAGACCTCGTTACATTATAACTAACTCAAGGACTGAAACCATAGCACAAGCTTTCTTCCTATTTTCCTGAGTGCAAAAGCTGAAGTCCCAGGGGTGGCCTACTTAACTCTAGACTTCCTGGCCCTGGGCTGTTCACAGCAACATTCATTAGGCTCTGCCCTGTACTGATTCTCGGAAACCAGATACGTCCCTGCCTCAGAGCACCGGAGCTGCCCGGAGGCTCTCCTCGCAGATCTTCCCCCAGCAAATCCTCTCCTCTTTAACACACTAATCAAATGTCAGCTCCTTCCAAATGTAAGCACAAAACTGAACTGTTACTGCCCTCCCGGCATTCCTCAGTCGCCCCTATGCTGCTTTCCGTTTTATTTGTCCTGCATACCACTTGCGATGTCATTATTAAATTTAGTATTTATTAGTGTCTGATGTACTTCAGGTCTAGAATGTCCCCCAAGACCTGCATGTTAAATGCTTGATTCCAGGGTGATATTACTAAAACATGATAGAACCTTCATTGGGTGGAAAGAGAAGAAGAGAGTTAGGCCATTGGGGTTCACCTTTAAAGGCGAAAAAGAAACCCCAGCCCCTTCCTGTCGCCGTGAGGCAAGTGGTCTTCCTCCGCCATAGAGTCCTGTCATGAAGCACGGGGGCTTCACAGGTCCAAAGCAGCAGGGCAAAGGGATCCTGGACAGAACCCTCTGAGACCCTGACTATGGCAAACACTGTCTCCTTCTAAGGTGTTTAGTTCCGGTGTTCTGTTACAGTGATGGAAAGACGATGAATACCAGCTCCTTCTGTTGGCAGAATGTAGATCCCAGGAGGCAGAGATTCTGTGTTTCTGTTGCCCCTTCCCCACTGAAGATCCATGTCTTTGGAGTCACTGAGTTTACACAGGGGGAAATTAGAGCCTTTGAGAGTTTTAAGTAGGTGCCTGATGAGATCCAATTAACTCTTTTCAAGGGGGCTGTGGTTGTGCTTTGGCACCAGTTAGAGGGCAAGCTCTGGGGGGCATGGAAACTGGATTCACTGTGTGACCCGGAGATACTACTGCAGAGCATTGTTGACTGAGCCATCTGAAAGAACGGAGACACTTAAGGGGGACTCAGTACTTGGCATTTTCAGACACAACGTTTGAAGGACTTATAGATCGCCTGAGAAAAGTGGTTCCTGAGGTCGGGCAGTGGGCCTTCCCTAGGTCCTCTGTGCTGCCTTCCCTCGTAGCCTGCTGAAGCCTTTCCTGGCTCAGCCACCACTGTCTGCCACGGAGATGGCCAAGGGTCATGACTCCCCCTGTGATCTAGATGACGGAGACGGGAGCTGTGAGGGCCTGCGCGGACTACGAATCACAGAGCAGTTTCCTGTCACGATTTCCCCACCAGGCTTGGATCTCCCTGCGCTCAAGCCTTTCTCCGTCACTTTTAGAAGTATGTCTGCCAGGAGGCATAACGAGAAGATGGCTGGGGAAACGGTGGCCCAGGACATAGTGGAGTTTCCTTTAGAGCAATACAGGGGGAAGATGCTGAACATCCAAAGAAATGTGAGCAGGGAGCAAGCTTAGGCATGTGATAGGGAACAGTGGTTAGAATTTTAAAAAATCCCCTGTGAAAGCGTTTAAAGGAGGGATCCAGGGCTGGAGAGGTGGCTCAGTCTGGAAGGCAAGGCACTTGCTGTGCAAGCATGAGCGCCTATTTTCAGATCCCCAAGGTGCAAGTAAATACCAGGCGCTATGGCTGCAATTCCAGTACTGGGGACAGGATGCAGACGCAGACGGATCAATGGAGCTTGCTGTCCAGCCAGTCTAGTTAAAATGGGAAGCTCCAGGTTCAGTAAGAGACCCGTTCTCAAAACCTAAAGTAGAGAGTGATGGAGGAAGACTCCCGGCTTCAGCCTCTGGCTGCCACATGGACACACATGCGCATGTATCTACACATAAATGTGTGCATACAAACACATGCACCCAAACACATCAGGGAAGGAAAAGTCAACTATGATAATACCAGACATCTATGGGAAGTACCATGACGGCAGTGGACCCTTATCATACTGTCATTGGTGAAGCAGTCCTCAGGCATTGTGGGCCCAGAGAGGTCACATTTGGCAGTTAACTTTACTTCCTGGTGGTAAGAAGCAAGAAATATCACGTCCCCCTCTTCTCTCAGGGCTCTCTTCAGCATGAGGCAGGAGACTAACTGTATGGTTAGTCCTTTGGCGGGCAGCTTTGCTACTGTTCTTTGAGGAAACACCCTTTAACTCACATAGGCAAGTCTTCCGTGGATGCCTTGGAGTCCGTTACTATTGTTTTCCATCTTTTGTGGGTTTTTTTTTTTCTCACTTAGTGTCTATCCTTCCCTTGTTTTTTTTTTTTTTTCCAACTGCAATGAGCAATGATTGCATTCAGTTTTCTATATTACTAAAAGTCAGTTTCTCCTTAGAGCGACACCTGTCACTTAGATCCTTCTTCAGGGCAGTGACTTGCTGCAGCTGCCAACACCCACCTACCCTACCCCTTCACAATGCTGGAGTGAAATCCAATTAAATTTTAAACCGAACAGGGGAAAAGAGAAAGAGACTGCTTTATTTGAAAACCCATTAAATTCTCAATGGCCAGAAAACTAAAAATATCGGCTCAGGATTGCTCCTAAGAGGATTTAAACGTATCTGGATAGAAGTCATTACACACAAGGTGTTCAACTTTAAGGAAGATCATTCAGCAGCCCTGTGTGATCGACCATTTCGCAGACATAAGGAGTTGCTGTCTGCCTTCTTTCCAAAATAAATAAAATGCATAGATCATAAAATCTTAGTTAAAATAACATATCCATATAAATGACCTTGTTATTTTACGCTGCTCTAAATCTACTAAGGGACCGTGAAAATTAGTTCTTACAGAATTTCTCCGGGGCTGTTTAACAATCCAAAAAATATTTCTTGCGATGAAAATATTCAGCTCTGCCTACCAAGAACTTGCTTTTATAGAGAGAAATGTGAGTTGCCCAGATTGCCCTTATTTGCCTCTGTCCTGCAACTGAAAACGCTATGTGCCTTTTTGGTGGCATATTAAATTCTTGCATCCTCAATACTGCCAAAAAAAATTGCCCTAGAAATTTAAACATGATAATCTGTTCACCCAAGGCATGGAACCCACTCTGTTGGGAGTTGGGAAACCCAAAAGAGTTGGTGCCAATTTATTAGCACATGGTACATCCAGCTTCTGTGTGTTCCACAGAATTAGAATTATGTCCCTGGAAATGCAACATTGACTGCACTTCCATTGAGGTAACCATACATGCCACAACATTTACCACCTTGACCATTGTTCATGACCCTAAGTACTGTCATATTGTTAGCATCATCAGCCTTCTCCAGATGTGCACCAGCTTCCCCAACAAAAACTTTGCAGCATTCAGTGCTAATTCTCCATCCCCTCCTCACCATCCTCCCCATCTCCTGACAATCACCATTCCACTCCTTGCCCCTGTGAATATGAATGTTACAGGAGCTCATAGAAGAGAATCCTGCAGTATCTGTCCTTCTGGGAATAGTGTATTGGACTTAGCATAGTGTCTTCCTGCTTCATCTGTTGATTTACCAATACCCTATTGTATGTCTACAGTGCAGTTTATATATTCATTTATCTATCCATGGATACTTTAGTACCTTTCACACTTGAACTGTTCGAAATGATGCTGCAATGAGTGTGGATTTGGAAATAGGGAACTCAATTTCTAGAAATGGAGAGGGGAGACTAAAGAAATGACTCAGCAGTTAAGAGCACTCTATGCAATCATGGGGATTAGAGTGCAGATCCCAGCACCCACATAACAAACTAGACATCACACACACACACA
>JAQHUG010000002.1:1961770-2048562 GCA_028555095.1 Dicrostonyx torquatus | reverse complement strand
ACACACACACACACACACACACATGAATAAGCAGGTTCTCTATAAAGATCATGAAAGGTAACAATTATGAACACTCAATCCATTCTTCCTTTTCTCTTCCTAGGTCATTTTGCTTTACAGTCAATGACGAGAGTAATATCAACTTTAAGCTGCAGATGGCAGCAAATATCCAATAAGCTAAATAAAATATTTGGCAACAGAATTGCAGCTTTGTTTTTGTGCTCAGTTCTTTTAAATTGTGCTCAGTTCTTCTCCAGCTTCTGCTGTGGTTTGATGGCTTACACGTTTCTCCCAAACGTTCATGTAGTTAAATTTTATCCTTATATTGAAGTAGTGAAACAGATGGGGACTTAACCCAGTGTCTGCCTAGAGGTGGGAGTTTGGAGGTGATTAGTATAAGGTATGGTCATTAATGGAAGCCGTGTGATCAATTACTGAGACTATAAAAAGGAGGGGACATTCTCTGTCGTGTGATGATCTGCACTTGCTCTTGGACTCTGCCAGCATTAGGGTATTATCAGATGATGGTCATTTGGTTTAGACATTCAGACCAGGAGGTGTTTGTTTGTTTGTTTGTTTTGTTAGTTAGTTCTTGTTTGTTGTGAGACAGAATTTCATGTCCACAATGCAGCTCAGACTAACCTTGAGCTCAAGATTTTTCTGCCTTGGTTTTGTGGTGTGGGAGTTACAGGCATGTGCCAGCACACTTTGATCCGAAACCTTGCTTCATTAAAATGTATCCAGTCCGTGGTATGGTGTTAGCATCAGAAAAACAAATAATACTATCTCCTATGTTCAATGTAAGGAACACCTACACCTGAAGTGGGTTTTTCTTATTATTATTTATTCTTTATTATTATTTTATTTATTATTATTTATTCTTCTCTCACACAATACATCCCAACCATAGCCTTTCCCCTCCCTTCACTCCTCAAAGTCCCTTTCCACCTCCCCTCTCCCCCAGATCCACTATTCCTCTGTTCAGAAAAGAACAGCCTTCCCAGGGATATCAACCAAACACAGCATAACAAGATGCCATAAGACTAAACACAAACCCTCATACCAAGACTGGACGAGGCATTCCAGTAGGAGGAAGAGGGTCCCAAGAGCAGGCAAAAGAGTCAGAGATGCCCCCACTCCCACTGTTAGGATTGCCACAAAAACCCCAAGCTAAACACACACGACATAAAAACAGAAGACATAGTGCAGACAACCCATGCAGGCTCCACAATTGCCACTTCATTCTCAGTGAGCCCCCTTTGAGCCCTGCTTAATTGATTCTGTGGGCCATGTTTTCCTGTTGTCCCTGATCCCTCTGGCTCCTACAATCCTTCATCCTCTCTTCCATCTCTCTTCCATAGGATTCCCTGAGCTCCACTTAATGTTTGTCTGTGAGCCTCAGCATCTGCCCCCATCAGCTGCCAGAGGAAGCCTCTCTGATGATGACTGGACTTAACATCAATCTATGAGTAAGCAGAGTATAATTAGGAATCATTTCATTGGCTTTTTTTTTTTTTTGCCAGTTGTGTTTGGTTCTACCCTAGATCTCTAGGCCACCCAGCTTCCAGTTTTTGGCCATCCTGGCAGTGTCAGGCAAGAGCTCCCTCTGATGGCTTAGATCTCAAGTTAGACCAGTCATTGGTTGGTCACTCACAGAAGCTCTGAGCCACCATGGCTCCAGCACATCTTGCAGGCAGGATAGGTTGTGGGTCAAAGGCTTTGTGACTTATGGTGTCCCAATCCCACCACTGGAAGTCTTACCTGGTTATAGAAGGCAGCCAGTTCAGTTCCATATCCCCCATTAGCAGGAGTCCTTCCTAGGGTCATCCTCATAGATGCCAGGATGTTTCTATTACACTAGGTTTCCACATCATTCCCAAATGCCCCTGAAGCATCATTTGGGCTAAACTATTGGAGTTTTAAAAAGCAGTAAATCCCAGAATTTGTGTCTGTGTGATTGGAATTCTACTCAGACTTTTTCCAACCCCTCTGAAATGTCTCAGGCTGTTGTAGGGTTTTAATCTTGCCACATCTTAGAGCTCCAAAAGTAAGTGTCGGTGACTCATGAGGCATTGCTTCTAGCTTTTCTATGTGACAGACACTACTAGTTGTCTAGCCAATATTGTTCTCACCTCCTTTCCTCCTAAAAAGTTTTTTAATAATCAGTGCACCCAACTAAAATTAACTGCATGTCTTCATCTGCCTTGCAGCCGGCTATGATCACACAGCACAATGCTGTAGGAAATGACAATGTGTTTGCTGAGTGAGCTCAAACCCACCCTGTTTCGTGATGTTTTCTTTTGTTAGCTTTCTACCTAAAACTTGGGTGGCCAAAGGCAGGGGCATCTGTACTGAAACAGGGATGATACTAGGAATATTAAAACCACTTATCAAGCTCTGCAAAGTAGAAAAAGGAGTATGGAGCAACGGTGAGCAAACGAGGCACACTCCATCCCTGAACACCACTTCTAGCTGGGGTCTTCCTGTTACATGAGAAAATTACACTATATAGATCTACATTAGATAAATCAGAAACAAACTCTCTTTGGTCTTTCAAGACAGGGTTTCTCTGTGTAGCCCTGGCTGTCCTGGAATTCACTCTATAGACCATGCTGACTTCGAACTCATAGAGATCCACCTGTCTCTGACTCTCGAGTGTAAGGACTAGAGGTGTGTGCCACCACTGCCCAGATAGAGCCCAACTCTTAAGTGACAAGAATGGATATTCTCTGAGATGGGGAGCCAGAAATTAAAATTGTGTTTAGAGAAAGAACCAACAAATATTCTTAGATTTCTTTTAATTGAGAAAGGCATAAAAACAGTGTAAAAACAGTGTAGTTTTTAAAATCAGACATGAGTCTATAAATACAAAAACAATGTATGACAATAGTAGTAAGTTAAGAGATTTTTAGATAATGGAGAAAAACATGTAGAGGTGGGATAAACAGAACAGGATGTCTTTTGTTTTACTTATTACTTACATATTTAGTATATGCATGTGAGCCTACATGAACTGTTATGCATTATGTGAGGATAATGTTTTTAAATAACAAAAGGGGATCTACAGCTTCTAAGACATCCTGTCAAATCCCCATGAATGAAGGAGGCCTTATTCATAACAGTTCAGGATTTATCATGATGTTACAGTAACTTGTCTCTGAAATGCCACAGTCAAGATAATCCATATCCTAATACATTTTATAAGAATGTTTAAAGGTCAATAACCATAGCCAATGTATTCATATAATGAAATGAACATGTGCCAATGTCTGAGAGAAAAAATGGGGAGAACAAAGGGAGAAGGGGGAAGAGGAGAGGAGAGAGAGAGAGATTCATAGAAAGGAAGTGAGAGAGTTGGAGAAATTATTCAAGGAGCTCCCAATCGAGCTAGGTAGGAGGAAAGTGAGGGTGAGGGAGGCTGAGGCTCATGTGCTACAGCCAAGTCTAAGCCTGTGGCCCTAATTTCTCTTCTATACTTAGAGCAGGTCTCTTATCACTTGTGAAGTGAGAGATGTGGAATGTCTCATGATGCTTATAATTTAGCAGCGGAATAAAAGACCAAGACACACTGCCACAAAGAAAATAGCGTGCTGCAGTATATAATTAATGGCCAAATTATATGGTTTGGTTTTGAGAACTGCAACAGAAATCGAGAGTGCAGAGAAAGCTGCAAGACCAGGGAGAGTTGGAAAGAGTTTCATGGAGGAGCTGGGAACAGGGAAAATTCCCATAGAGAAAAGGGAGACAGAACTTTCTAAGGAGGAACAAGCCAAAAATAACTGAAGATCATTGGCTTGGTGGTGGGCAAGAAGGCAGGCTTACTTTGGAAAACACTAGGAATTGATTTATATATGTAGTGTTGGGCTAACCCATAGATGCTCACAAAACCTTGGGAAAAGCAGTTTGAAATCATGAATAGAGTTTCTGTCTATTCTCTTTTAGAGAATAGAGATAATTCACTATGACATTCCAACTGCACTCAAATCCTTAATGATCAGATAAACCAGCTGCATCCCAAGGACTCAGTTTGTACCAAGTATTGGCCCATGAGCTAGCAGATCTGTTCATCATCCATTACACTCCATTATAAAAGAGGAACACAACCTCCAGAGGTAACTGGCACTTCTAACCCTCAGAGAGAAAGCAAGAAACTGTTTTCTGCAATGTGAAAAATACTACACGATGTGGAAAGAAAGTGGGTCTTTTTAAAGGTCAATAAAAAGTTGTCTAGAGTAGAAACCTGAGCTGAGGATATATCATAGGTGCTGGAGTGTTTACCTACCACATCCTGGTTTCCACCCCCAGCACCACATAAATCGGTCATGGTAGCACACACCTCTGAAAGTATAAGAAGATTAGAAGTTCATTGTTGGTTGCATAATGAGTTTCAGCCCAACCTGTAATACACAAGATGGGGAGAAAGAGAACGAGGGAGAAGAGGGAAAGAGATGAGGATGGAGAAGGAATAGGAGGGAAGAGTAGGACAATAAGAAAGAGAGGAGAGGACAGGAGAGAGGGGAAAGGAGAAGAGGAGAAGGGAGGGGAGGGAAGGAGGAGAAAGGAATTTAGCACACCAAAGAACTTTGGCGAAGACAGGTACAGCTACCAAGGTTTCCTGCTTCCCAGAACTATTGACCTGAAGGATGCAAACTCATCAGCAGGAGCTCAGTGCAGCTGGGAGGGGTGGAGTGTATTAAGCTGTGACTCAGAGAGAACAGATGAGCTCTGATTTCCTGCTGAGCCTCCACTCTGCCCTGGGAAAACTCTCAGCATCCTTTTATTTCCACGACCTTATTTACCACAAATGTAACTCTGGGTGAAGATGCCATAAGGAAGTCACTCAACCTATATAAAGGCATCAGAAGGTCTGAATGAGTGACACACATCAATCACAAACAAGAAGAAAAGGAATTTAGTGGCAACCAGGCAAGAACCCTACCTACACAGCTTCAAAATCCAATCTTGAGACTGCTATACATAATCATAACCAGTTCTCCTTAAAGCATAGATTCCAGTCCTCATCCCAAGAAATCCTGATTCTGCTCTATAAAGAAGCCATATTAACCTTTTGTTCCAACTCAATGGGTATTTGTAAAGAATAGTGCTATGTAATAAATACATCTTTGGAAAATCAGTGCCTATCAAAATAGATTTTGAACATCCTTTATTGCATCATCTTTCAATATATGACAGGTTTTTAAAATCTAATGTGCATACTGTATTTACATTATTTTCAACCCTCCCTCTCTCCCTCTAACTCCCCCTCTTACTCTCTCTCATGGCCTCTTCTTTAATTATAATGATTGTACACACACACACACACACACACACACACACACACACATGCACACACATTCATCCATTCAGGGTAGCTCTTACTTATCTCTGTGTAAGGTTGACCACACAAAATGTCTAACCTACCAGGAGGCTCATCCCTGGACAAAACTGATCCTCCCCCTCTCAGCAGCTCTTCATGTAGGGATGGGGCCTTGTGAAACTTCCCCTGTCCACATTGATATATATGACATGGTTTTTGAATAATCTGTTTTAGGCCAGATATAGTGGAGCACATGCTTAATTTTGGAATTTAGGAGGCAGAGGAAGGTAGATCTCTATGAATTTAATACCAGCCTGGTGTACATAGCAAATTCTAGGCCACCCAGGGGTACGTAGTGAGACACCATCAAAAAATATTTTCTATTTATCCTTGTAAACTGGCAGGATGGAGTAATTACATATATTTCGGCCCCCAAGCATTTAAACTATAAACATTTTCTTCCCAGAAAATATTTCTTTACAGTTCAAAGTAAGAATCCAGGGTATTTTCCAGGAGCAAAAATTTCTGTGCCCATCTCTCAGGAAAGAGGAGATGCTGCCTTTTTTATGAGAAGACTCAGTTGTGAAATCTCAGGGCTCTTTATTTAGCCTGAACACATGAAGGATATCAACCAACCCAGCTCAGGGTTCAGAGTTGAAGTAAAGAGGAAATAAAGAAGTTACTTGCTGCCCTGTTTCCAAAACTGTCCTCCCTCTAAGTAACAAGAGTGAAGCATTAGAAACATTGACAATTCCATGTCAGCTTAGAAAGGGAGTATAGATGGACATGTGTACACATGAGAGAAGTTACTAGTTTTGGCAGGCTTAGAGCATGCAGAAATTACATCCAAATGCCATTCATGCACTTAATGTTGACTATATGTTAGGAGGTGTTTTCTACAAATTAACAACCACCAAACCTTCAGAATAATATACAGGTCCCAATTTGATATTCCCACGAAGGCAAGGAAGGTCAATGTCACCTACAGAAATATTTCAAGAAGTGATTAACTTTGATAGATTAGTGTGACTCAATTACCAGGGTCTCCTTACAGAATTGGTCATTCGGCACAGAGTCTCTGTGTCTGGGATGAGGGTGCTTGTGTTTGTGTACTCATGTACGTGTGTGCCTGTGTGAAGAGACCAGAGGTTGGCAGTGGGTGTCTTCCTCGTTCTTCTCCACGCTATTTATTTAGCCTCTCTATTATTTATCTATCTACCTATATGTCTATTTATTATTGTTTGTTTATTTATTTTTTTATACCAATTCAGTGATGCTTTTGGGCCAGCACACTGCAAGGAGCTCCTGTTTCTACTCCCTTACTCAGTACTGGGATGGTGAATTTGTGTGTGTGTGTGTGTGTGTGTGTGTGTGTGGTTATTGGGGATTGAAACACAGATCGTCATGCTTGTGTGGCAAGGCTTTCCCAACAGAGCCACCTCCCCAGTCTCAGATAATTTTGGTTTTTGTTTTTTCAGTCACTGTCAGTATTTTCCAAGAATTTAGCACTCTGAAACACACCTTACCTCCCCAAATGCCTTTCATATCTACTGTGGCTTAAATATGATTTGTCTTCTCTAAAATCACCCCCAACTGCTGTGGGAGACCGTGTGTTCATTCCCAGCTGCCTGGCCCCAAAATAATCACACAGAAACCATATTATTTACAATACTGTTTGGCCAATAGCTTAAGTTTATTTTTGGCTAACTCATATCTTAAATTAACCCATCTCCATTAATTTGTGTATCGCCATGAGGCTGTGGCTTACAGGGTAAAGTTCCGGTGTCTGTCTCTGGTAGGGGTACAAGACTTCTTCTGACTCTGCCTTCTTTCTCCCAGCATTCAGTTTAGTTTCCCCCACATAGCTCTGTTCTGCCCTGCTCTGTTAAAGGCTCAAAGCAGTTTTTTTTTTATTAACTAATGGTATTCACAGTATACAGAGGGGAATCCCACATCACCTCCCCTTTTCTCTTTAAATAAAAAGGAAGGTTTTAACTTCAACATAGTAAAATTATATGTAACAAAATAGGCATCAAGTAAGAATTATAGTTGCAATATTTATATCTACTTTATTTTTTATCATAACTAAAGAAAACTATTATAACTATCTATTCTTTTTTTAAAAAATGTCTCCAGAAGGATATAACATTACCTAAGTAAACAGGAAGTGCATTGTAAGCAACTTCCAAAACTCTAGAAGTGACAAAGACAACTCGCTGCCTGGACAGTCACCCAAAGTTCTTCTGTACCATTGGGGCATCCATCTTCAGTGCACAGGCCCATAGTATCCAGCAGACTTTTCCATGAAGCAAGAAATTTCAAAGACAGTTCCACCTATATTGGCAGTTTGTCAGTCTCTTTCTTCTGTGTCCCGCAGAATGTCTGGCAGACTCTTTCATGAAGCAGGAACCCCGAAGGACCATCTCACCTTTAGGCAGGTTCAGCAGTCATTTCTCTGTGGGTACTCATGTCCAGTTCATACAGGATAACATCAAACAGTCTAGGCAAGAACAGTTTCTTACCCAAATGGCAAGCCAACTCCATCAGGAGCATCTTTGATGTCAATCACCCCCTTGAAGTAGCTTGGTGCTGCCAGGAGCAGATGGCAACACTGACCTATTCCCGAGAGAATGTTGAGCACCAATGACACTCTACTTGGAAGTTTTCTTCTTGGCAAAACTGGCCTTTGGGCAAGGAACTGCCCATGCATCAACCACTGACAAAATGCATGATGTCCAAGCAGGACAAGCAGGATACAAGAAAAAAGACTGTCAAATCCTGCCAAGACAGGGTAAGATGGTTTTGAAAAATTTCCTGCCTCTGAAAATGGTCTGTCAGTTACTCTAGGCCTTAGCCAAAGTTGGTTGTTCCAGCATTGCAAATGAGACTTTGGGTGATTGCCCAGGTAGCCAGTTGTCTCTGTCATTTGTTGCACATTTTTGGAAGTTGCTTGATTACTCAAGTAATATTATTTCCCTTCTCGGGTCTTTGATGGGTTTGAAGACTAGATAGTCATAGTTACTTTCCTTCCATGACTTGGTCAAGTTATTTATAAGACTTATACTCCCTAAGATAGGATAATTATTGAAACATTTATCACATATTTCTTGTTTGATATTGTTTATGTTGGGTGTAATTCTAATTTTTATACTTGATATTTGTTCTTATTGTATATAATTTTGTATTAAGTTTAGAACTCTCATATTTCAACAAAAGGGAGAGGTGCTGCAGGAAATCCTTCAGCCAGTAGCCTTTAAGTTACCCGCCCACTTAAGCATGGCCTTTTATACTATAAATGCTGATGTAAACCTGCTCTCAGCTCTCTTTTCTGGCTGCCCGATTAGGTTGCTGTTCCCCATTTGAGCAGAGGACTGTGATCTATGAATCTACCCCTAAATAAATAACCCTTTATTTATACTCAATTCTGAGCTAATGTGGGATTTCCTTTTAGGGTCCATCTTCACCCAGCCACAACATTGCTTTGCTGCTACTTCATAACTGCGATTTTTCTACTGTGATGAATCTTAATGTAAACATCTAATACGCAGGATATCTGACTTGTGACCCCCAAAGGGGTTGCAGCTCACAGGTCGAGGACTGCTGCTCTAACGGGAGTCAGAAGAAGAAGGGTATCTCCAGGTAAGTGAGTCAGTATAAAATGAAGCTGTCCCTCACAGCCTCTCACTTTTGCCCTCCATCTTTTCCATCATCTTATGACATTGCACAAGGTCCTCGACAGATGCACCCACTGAACTTCGGGCTCGCAGCCTCTGAAACTGCAGACTTTAGCAGATTGTTTTCTTTGCAAATGACCTAGTCTCAAGTGCTAAGGTATAACAGCGGATAATAGACAACACCAAACTGCACCCCTTTGTCAAAGTTATAATGTTATACTGCATCATGTTATAACAACTAGAGACACGAAAACTGAGATACAAAAAGGCACTGAGACGCCAGAGTTCATGTGGTTAATTATTTTCAACACTGAGCTGAGAACAAAGCAATTAGGCAATTATGTTGAGGTTATTTTTAATAATTCATGCAACCTCTACTTTCATAAATTAAATTAGTGTCCTAAGGGAATAGCCAGTACTTGTTTTATTTTTCAAAGTCATAATACTTGAAAGCAGATAGAGGACCTGTAAGAGTTAAGGTCCTGCTCTCTATAATAGTTCTACAAATTATCATTTAATGTGTTCTTTACTAAGAAATATCTGTCTGATTTTGTTATTGTCGCTTCCCCTTTCATTAGTATCCAAAATTAAAGGTAAGATGTGGCTTTAGTATTGGTATAATTTGCTTAAATATAAATTGATAACTTACTGACATTCAGGCACTTGTGACTAATGTCTTTAGTTATATATAGATGAATTAATTCATTAAAATCAGTGTTGGCAAACCAACTCATTGCATCTTTGTAATATATGTGTCTGAAATGGGTGTTAAAGCACAGAGTATAATTTATTTCTCTAACAAGTGTACGCTTTTAGATATTTTTACTACTGAGAAAGCAGAGCCAAATTTGTATTATTTGTTGTGGTGGTTTGAATAGCTGTGACCCTCAACTATGGGTGAATGCTTTACCCATAGGTAGTGGCACTATTAGAAGGTCTGACCGTGTTGGAATAGGTGTGGACTTGTTGAAGAAAGTGTGTGTGAGGGTGAGCTTTGAGGTCTCATATGTGCTCAATAAACCCAGTACACTGTTTCTCTTGCTGCTGCCTAAGAATCAAGATGTAGAACTCTCAGCTCCTTCTCAACACCATGTCTCCCTGCATACTGCCATGTCCCACCATGATGATAATGGACTGAACCTCTGAAACTGTAAGCCACCCAATTAAATGTTTTCCTTTATAAGAGTTGCCATAGTCATGGTGTCTCTTCACAGTAAACCTTTTAATGAATCTGTTTTTAATATTTGTATTTTTGAAATAACTTTATTTTTGAGGGAATCCATCTTAGTTACATAGAAAAATTGTGAAGTTAATAAGAGGGTCGCTGTGGATCCCACACCTGGTTTCCTGTGTGATTAACAAGGATGATACACTATAAGTCACTAAAAGCCCATGCTTCCATTCCGTTATGCAATGTATCACAGGCAACTGGTATCAAAATAGCTTCTTGCTATTGAAGTCAACCTTGATCACCTGAGGCAGTGTGGGACAGTCTCTTACTGTAAAGCTGTTATCTTCTTTATTTCTACAGTTCTCTTGGTCCTCCAAAAAGGTCACTATTCTGGTTCTCATGCAAGAAGAGAAGAGTCTTGTCTTTAAAATACAAACAAAATGTAACTTGGAGCTTTGACAGCAAGAATGGTTAAATAGAGTAAAACCGGTGGGCCTGGGCATCATTAAGCAGCACAGCGCGAATACTGTTGGATTGCTCTGTATGATGCATTTGGAAAGGACCGTCCCCGGGCCTCAGATCTGGCAAGCCTTTGTTCACCTGGCACTGCACTGGATTTGGGAACCCACATCTGGAAAGTCACTTTTGTCCCAAGAGGTTAAAATTACCACGTAAAATTCACCCTCGTTTCTCTTGCCGTGGTATTTGGAATATCTGCAGATTCTTACAAATCTTTTAAAACTATAATCATTATATGGACTATATGGAACAATACACGATTATTGAGGAAAGGAGTGAACATTCTTTTAAAAATCATACTTTTCTTTTCAGGAAAATATGGAAGTGGGTCTTTTGATGCAGAATTTCCTTATATCTTTTATAGAAAACAAAATGATCATGGGATATTATATATGTCATCTACTAGTTTTATCCTAACATTCTTTTATTGAAAGGGTAACAAAGACATGCAGGGATGGGAGGAGCACTACCCTAGCCCTTATATTGGCTAAAGCATCCTTGTCTAGAAGTGTTCAGAATCTTTTAGCCAAATTGTGGTTGACCCTTGAGCTGGGGATCATCTAGATTGCAGAGAAGATAGATAGGTACCCCAATAGAATGAGTTCTTGATGAAGGAGATAGATCTAAAACAGAGTGCTAGAAAAGCCAAAAGTATGGTTCATGTGGTCTCGCCCATGTGAAGCCTGGATCTCAAAACACCAGTGGTACCCTTTGTACCATGCTATACTTTTCAGATGACTCTACCAGACTAAACCTTCCTTAGGGGAACACTTTAAAATCCATTGCTTCTAAGTTACTCCAAATACACTTGAATTTGTCATTATGTAGTCTGTCTTCATTTTATTTTTTTTTACATGAAATAAAGCTAATACATTTTCACTACCTTGACAGAGCTGGCCTGTGTAGCCAAGGATAACCCTGACCTAATTCTCCTGTCTTAGCCTTCCAAGTGTTGGGATTACAAGCATGTGCCATGTGCCATCATGCCTGGCCGAGAATCCCACTATCCTCATAGTGTTGGTAAGGTCCACCGTCCAGTCAGATGGCCAGCTTGTTTCTGAGCACAGCTGGAAAGTTGGTTCTAAATATGTTAGCTTACTAGATGCTGAGTGCTAAATTTTGTCCTAAATCCTTAGTCTTCTGCAAAGCAGAATTTATTATCTTTATTGTAAACACCCGTGATATGTCTGACACAGAGGGATTTCTAGAGCTCAGGAAATGAAATATGTAATGTTTGGGCTGGAGAGATGGTTCAGCAGTTAAGAGCATTGGCTGCTCTTCCAGAGGACAGTTCCAGTTCCTGGGTTCAGTTTCCAGCACCCACATGGGTGGCTAACAACTGCCTCTAATTCAAGCTCCGTGAGATCTGATGTTCTTATCTGGTCTGGGGGGGGCACTTTTATCTACATGGTGTACATACTTACCTACACTTTGGTAGGTACAGAACATGGTAAAATAAGTTTAACTAAATACATAAAGTTATGACTTTTTTTTACACAAATGCAGTGTTTGGTACTTTATTCAAGACTTAGTGGAGTTAGGGGTAGAATTGAAGAACTGAACTCTGATCTTTTTTTTAACAGAAAAACATTGGTAGTTTTGAAGTGACTGCCATTCCCCTACTTCACCATCGAAGAACGCCAACACTATCTGTCCCCTTGTTTTAAACCGTGTCTCCTGGTAAGTCACCAAGCTAGTCAACACTTGGCACAAGCCAGTACCTCAGATATCCTGAGCAGGCAATGGCTGAGGCAGGACGGCCTTGAAGGAAACAGCAAAGCAATGAGGTAGGAGAGCCAGAGCTAATGAACCAGAACTGGGGCAGGGTTTTAGGAAATGTAGAGAGTTCCTCTGGGGCCTTTTCTGAGAGACAGAGAAAGTAAATAAGGGGCAAATCCGCGAAGGAAACTAAGGCCTGCTTCCAGCTTCCCTAGAAGGCTGCAGTTTAAACCCAGGTTCGCCCTTCTTATGGTTCTCTAATTCTCTGGCTCCCATAATGATGTTTTCAAAGTCAGGATTTCTCCATTAGTAACAGTCCTCTGCCTTCCTGAGACACAGTGAGGCTTATTTTGGCTGCAACTCATTTTAGTTTGTAAGCCTGATTCTAAGTAGTGGTTATTTTAGGCCCAGGCTTCCTTTCTCGTGCTTCTTGGTGTTTGATTTATGACAATTTTGGTAATCATGGGGGAAAATTAAAAATTATAGTAAATATTGGTCTACCGCCAATCCTAAGAGGCCAGTGTCTTACATTTATAACCAGCTCCACTCTTTTTGTTGAAAATTTTACTTTACTAAGAAGAGAAGAAAAACATTCTTCTTGTCCCCATGCCCCACCCTAAGCCCTGGTTCATGGTGAATGAAGCTTAGTTTCTTCTAGTTATGTCTCCATTTGAAAAGTTAATGTCCTTTATTCTTTCATTCTTTTTATTGAAATTTTTTTCTTATAATATATTCTGATCACCCTTTTCCCTCATCCAGTTCCTTCCAGATCCTCCCAACCCACCCAAGTCTGTGTTTCCTTTCTATCTCTCTTTAGAAAACAAACAGGCAACACACACACACACACATACACACACACACACGATTCTTTATTTTTCTCTCTGTGTCCCTCTCCTCTCCCCCTCACACACACACACATAAGACCCACACAAACCCTTGTAGTAATAAGGTACGGGCTGTGTTCCCAGCATCTGTGAGGAGCGCGGGCCCTTTTGTTCCTTCCCGCCCGCCTCCTGGCCGCAGGGCTGCATGGCTAGCTTATACCCAAAATAACCACATGAAAATTGTATTAATTTAATTACTGCTTGGCCCCTTATCACTAGCCTCTTTTTGGCCAACTCTTACATCTGATTCAGCCCATTTCTAATAATCTGTGTGTCATCACGAGGTAGTGGTCTTACCTGGAATCATTCAGCATGTTTGACCCTGGCGGCTTCATGGCGGCAGCTCTCCCTGACTCAGTCTTCTTCCCAGGATACTGTTCTCTTTTCCCCGCCTATCTAAGTTCTGCCCTATCAAAAGGCCAAGGCAGTTTCTTTATTAACCAATGAAAGCAACACAAAATACAGAAGAACCCTCCTACACCAAACCCTGAGTCAAAAATCTACAAAAATACCATTGAGTTCCTTTTGTAGTCTAAACACTTGAGGGCATGGGGCCTGCCCTGGAGTATGGTTAATGTGTACCCAGTGAGACTCCACTGGAGACAATGTTTTCCTCTGCAAACCGGTGTCAACTGCAGGTAGCTTCTCTGAAGGGGCCATGTCCACTCCCGCTTTCCCATCTCTGCACTGAGATCTGGCTTGAGCCTGTGCAGGCCCTATGCATGCTGCCACAGTCACTTAGTGGTCCTATATGAGTCAGTTGTGTTGGGTCTCAAGGGCGCCATTTCCTTGGTGCCCTCCATCACTTCTGCCTCTTGCAATCTTTTCTCCTCCTCCACATGGATCCCTGAGCCCTGAGAAGAGGGGTCTGGTGAAAACATTCCATTTTGGACTGGGTATTCTCTGCATAGTCCAGCTGTGGGTCTCCAGGTGAGTGCCCATCTACTGCAACAGGAATTTTATTTTATTTGTTTTTAAATCTATGCGATGGTTCTTATTTTCTACTCTGTGTCCTACGTGCTAGGGATATGGGTGAGACATATCACATCCTGAATGTTAACATGATCTGCGTAGAACATTTAAGCATTGTTAATATATTACATCCTTGCCCATACTCTAAGTGTCTATGCTGTTCTAAGAGACATGAGAACTGAATCACCAGGATCAGAACCAAAGACCTAAGTTTGATTGTTAACTAAATTAAAGTAATTAACTTAGATGATTTTATGTGGGTACATATTAACCTAACTTTACAGTAAAGTTATTATCAGCAGTCATCTCAAGGACTGCTATGCTATTAAGTAAGATAGTTGGCAAGAAAGTAGACACTATTACTCTCTTAAAGTATAAGAAGATATAAGGATAAGGGAAATAGTTTTGATATTTTAGGAAACACAAAACACATAGGAAAAAAATAAGGCAAATTGCTAGATGGCTTTATTCAGGCAAAAATATGTAACGGGCTGAAGTCAGTACCCAGCTCACGCCCCCTCAGCCTGCGTGTTCACTGAGTTCAGCCAGATATTTTCTCACCGCCAGGAGTTCCCCTACACAGGGTTCTCAGGGAGCTAACTTTACAGGAAGCAAATCTCAACAAGTAAAGGGCAGTTATCAATAATTAAAAATCACCTGTGCTTTCTATTGTCTTATCGTGACAGATTAAGAAGTGCTTTACCGTTTCTCACAGCATCCACAGTGACTCTGGATCTCAGTTGCCATAGCAGTAACTGGAATGTAGACCTACCTTATGCTTCCTGAATCACCTCCCAGACAGATGGCTGCCACTCAACTCCTTACCTCAGAACCTGCTTCAGAGCAAAACACAAAGTAAGACATTTCGGTCTTTAAAAAGATTTTTTAAATGATTTATTCCATTTTTAAATTGCACACGCGTGTGCAACTGAGTGCAGATCCCCATAGAGTCCAGAAGAGGGGCTGCCATTACAGACAAGTACAAGCTCCTGATGTGGGCACTGGGAATTGAACTCATGTCGCCTGTAAGAGTGCCATACCCTTCTCGCCTCTGAGTCAGCTGTCCCTCCAGCCACATTTGCTTTCATTTTAAAACTCTGCTGTAGTGATCGCTAAGATTTGCTTTCACAGGTGTGTGTTAGTAATGGTTGGCCTTTTGTTTCAGTCTTTGCTTTCATTTTTCTATTTTAATGTGTATCTATTTGTAAAGTGTGAGAAATTAGAGGACAGGAAGGAGAGGACAGAGGGGAAGAACTGAAAGCTAACCTCTTTCACACAAGTCAATTGAATAATTTTCTTTTTTTTTTTTTGTAGAAGGAAGTCACACTTTTAAAGTGTGAATCAAGCCAGTCATGAGGCAGAGGTGAGAAAGAACAGTGTGATCCACCAGAAAGGAAGAGTGGAAGGCACCCACGTCACTCTCTGACCCCAATATGCCTTTAGATACATGTCTTCTAAGTTTAGCCTCTTCTTTATTGCTCCTGTGGCCTCCAAACTTTGCAACTCTTTCTTAACCCATTTCTCTTCTTTAGGGTGACACATTAAATCTTCAAGTGAGAGAAGAGAGGATGCTTCAAGCAGGACTCTACAAAGTGCAGTGTTTCCTCCCAGCATTCTGAAATTGGATGGACTGTCTAGAGACCAGCTGTATCTGCCAGGAGCAAAGTCAGAACCAGATCTGAATGGAATGTGCAGGTGAAAGGGGCTACTGGTGTTGGAAAATGCAGGAAAACAGGTACCCAAGCATTTAGGACAGAAGCAATCCCTCCCACACGGGATCGCCACCTGGAGACAGACAACAACGCTAAGGATGTGTGGGGCATTATTGTCTTCCTTCTATTCTTTCTACTGCTTCTCTTGCCTCAGCTTCCAAACTGTGCAGAATTGTATGACCCACTCCAGATATGAGTTGCTTGAAGAAACTCCCACCTCCCCGAGAGGGGCAGGGAAGAAGGCAAGGGTCACAGGACAGAAAGAATAAAGAAGCAAGCTGAGCCAGGAGGTGGTGGTGCACACCTTTATTTATTTTTTAAATTGTTTTTATTGAGCTATAGAATTTTTTCTGCTCCCCTCCTTTTCTTCTCCTCCCTTTCTACCCTCTCTCATGATCCCTATGCTCCCAATTTACTCAGAAGATCTTGTTTTTTTCTACTTACCATCTAGATTAGATCCATGTATGTCTCTCTTAGGGTCCTCTTTGTTGTCTAGGTTCTCTGGGATTGTGATTTGTAGGCTGGTTTTCCTTTGATTTATGTCTAAAAGCCACTTATGACATAATATTTGTCTTTCTGGGTCTGGGTTACCTCACTCAATATGAACTCAATATGATGTTTTCTAGATTCATCTATTTGCCTGCAAATTTCAAGATGTCATTTTTTTCCCATTGGGTAGTACTCCATTGCATAAATGTACCACATTTTCCTTATTCATTCATCGATCCTGGGCTTAGGAGCAAGGGTATGGCCAACTAATGTGAAGGAAAGCAAAATGAAACAGAACACTGACCAACTCCTGCTGTTGGGATTTTTCCCAAGCTCAGCACTTGCTTTGTAGGATGGTTGCTTCTTCTTTCATCCATTCTGTTTTGAAGAGACAAAGATTATTCTGGTAAGAGTGCATTGGCCTAATTTACGTGTTGGCAAAGAGATCAGCATGTTTGATCAAGGCAGTGGGTCTCAACCTGCAGGTCACAACTCCTTTGGCAACCTTCTATGTCCAAAAATATTCACATTATGACTCATAACAATAGCAAAATTACAGTTATGAGGTAGCAATGAAAATGACTTGATGGTTTGGGAGTCTCTACAACATTAAAGGGTACCAATCTTAGGAAGGTTGAAAACCACTAGATTAAGGGAAACCAGGAGCCTCTTTACTATCAGGACTGGCTTCTGTGAGGAAGCAAAGTTCGTAGTGACCTGTGCTACTCCACTCAGCCCACCTTTGATTTATGCCGCAGCTTCAGGGGCTTAGGCCCTGTGTGTTTTCAGAGTACCATCACACATGCCCACTTTACCCTCAGAGTTTCTTTTCAAAGTCTTTCTCTGAAGCAGTAGGAAGTTACTTAGCTGTGTGCAGGGTAAGCCCAAAGAATAGGTTAGAATGTCTTCAGAAGAATGGTCAACCAAAAAGGCCAGAAAGCAACAGAGGGTGTATGCTTCAGCCTCCCATTCTTTGTAAGGACACTTGTGACTTGTACCCCGGGTGGTCCTTCAGAGAGCCTTCAGAAGACCTGAATACAGCCTGAGTGATAGATAGCTCATTAACTTGCTGTTTATTGACTTCTCCAGCTTCTTTTTTTTAAAAAAAAATCCTTCTTTCATATCTTCTGTAGTCTCTGAAAATAAACACCTAGACTCGAGCCTTTATCTCGGACTCTACCTTTGAAGCCCAAACAAAACTATAATTTCAAATGAACTGCCAGGCCCTCAAGACAGGACTGTGCAGATGCTTCATCTCCTAGTGAGATGGAAACAGAAGTCCATTCCGTGGAGAGTCAATCACCTCTGGCCTAACTACAGAATTCTCATCGGTGCTAAATCAGATAGGGGTGAGGGAAGCTTTGCTTATCCAGTGTCTCTAAGAGTTGAATAAAAACTGACAACACCGATTATAAGAGTATGAATTGACTTGCTTTCATGAAAAGTCTTCATTATCTTGAATGCCTTGATGAACAAGACAACAACTGATTCAAGACTTTCCATGAAAGCTGAAATTCCTCCCTGAGTACAAATAAAAAGACTGTAGGAATAAAAGAGAAATGTGAGCTAAAATCAGACTCAAAATCTAACTATTGGGGTGGCAGGAAGTAGAAAACCCCAATGTGAAAGTCTCCTATGTCAAAGCTCTGTCTCAAAGACTTGGTGATGACAGGAAAAAGCAGGAGCTCACGACTCAGAATGAAGACAAAGGGAGGTATGAAGACAATCAGGAGGCTGTATTGATGTGGATATGGATGTGAATATGAGTGTGGATATAGATGTGGGTGTAAACATGGATGGAGACTCAGAGAAGGTTACGAATATGGATAATAAAGACCTTTTGCCCTGGGTGTTCTTCAATAATAACAGAGGAGAAGGCAGTCTCTCCCTCTTGCTAGAGGACTGCAGTCTTCTCCTGCCTGAAAAAAAAAAGGAAGACCTCTCTTAACTGAGTATCTTATAGAATGCTAATTTTCTTTGGGATCCTGCCTGCTGACTCCCTAATAGTTCATTTGTTGATAATGTGGAAGGTACTAGCATAGGAGGTGGGAGGTTCAGAATCTGGATGGGAATACATAACTTACTGAGAGAGTTATAGAAAAATTCTGACAGAAAATAAGAAATGAGCTATGGCAACAGATTTGAAGGTGCTAATCTAAGTGGGGTGATGGAGATGTTAGACTAGATGGAGTTGATTGCCTTTCCCCCACAATTCAAGGTTTAACATCATGTCAAGAATGCCTAGAATGTGTTTCAACATATTGTTCTAAATGTCCCTCGGAACAAAATGATGACATAGAGATGCCTGAGTTGCCTTTGGATTTTAAGGACTATGCTAGAAGGTTCCAGGATGTAGGGATGAGTTTTTCAAGTGATAATCCATTGCCTGTGTTTCCTAGAGTAGTCCCTTCCCTGTGAGGAATAAGAAATGTATTAGCATGTTCGAAAATGTCAGTGAAGTATTCCATATGAGTCAGGGTTTATGAAAGAAAGTTTGATCAGAGAATACAGCTTCACAGGACCTATGTGAAATTAAAAAAAAAAATACGGTTTTAGAGTTAAGGCAGCTAGACTTAAACAGCAAAGGCCAGTGGGCATAATCAGTACAACAGACAGAAGGGGTAATGAACAAGAGTTCTGGAGTTTTAGGAGTTTGGAGTAATGACTAATAGACCTTTGTATTTCTAGGTGTGAAGAAGGGAACCATTATTTGACTTGTGACAATCAACAACCACCCCCATAAAAAAAATACCAAAAATTAAATGCTGATAAGTAAGGTTCATGAATATAGGTGTCCATATTCCCAATCCATCAACTTATGCTGCCCTGCTGATCCTCAGCCATCCCACACCTACATCACACACCTCATGAGTTGTTCCCTTTACCCACATGACAGAAGAAAAATTACAATTCCATTTGTAAAATGAAGTAACTTTAAAATTGGACATGGTAGTGCAAGCCTGTAATGTCAACACTGAGGGGAAACAGTAAGTACAAAGTCACCTTTAGCTATATAGTGAGTTGAAAGCAAGTCATGGCTACAGGAGATTATATATACAAAGAAAAAATGGCTTAATATTTTGGTTTATGAACACCTGGTATACAAAGGGAGAATGATGTAAGATATATACGCTGTCCTATATAGTTGGTACCTGTCTTAGTTAAGATCTGTATTGCTATGAAGAGACACCGTGACCATGGCAACTCTTATAAAGGAAAATATTTAATCATCTGTCTTATAGTTTCAGAGTTTTGGTCCATTATTATCATGGTGGGACATGAAGGCATGCAGGCAGACATGGTGCTGGAAAAAGGAGTTACGAGTTAATGCATCTTGCTCCACAGGCAACAGGAAGTGAGCTGAGTGTTTTATTGAGAGAAGCTTGAGCAAAGGAGACCTGAAAGTCCACCCCTACACTAACACACTTCCTCCAATAAGACCATATCTCCTAATAATGCCACTCCTTATGAACTTATGGGAGCCAATTACATTCAAACTATCACAATACTGAATTTAGTTGATATATTAGGACAATGTGATAAAGATTACAATGTCTAGCATAAGGAGTCATGTGGAAGTAGAATAAAATATGCACATCTTAATGTCTCACACTAGTGCCCACTGGAGAGCATTCATCAGTGAGGAGGCTGGTAGGTGGTACCCTGTCTGGTTCAGTGTTAGCTAGTCATGTAATAGACCCATAAACATAATGGCCTTTTTGACAGGCAGGGAGGACATGTACAGCCCCAATAGTTCTGATTCCTCTCACTAAGTTGACATAGCTACGGCTTCTACAGAAGTCCGTTGTGCCAGCAGCAAACCCAATAGCTAGCATTTGATAGAGTCCTAACTCTAAACGACACAGCAAGGCACTTAATGATAAATTGTTTCCATCAGATCTCTCTCACACATACCCTCCTGGGAATGAAGGAATGAGTCATCCTTACTAGCAGTGCCTTTGATTTTGAGTATGTGTTTGGCTGACTTGCCCATGAATGTCACTTCTAGGATTATTATTTGATCACTCACAGAATGCTTTGTTTACAGACACTGCATCCTAGAATGTCTCACTTTAGATAAAGGACCCATAGTAAAGGAATGGCAACAAGGCAACGGTAACAACAACATGGAATCTACTGTTTTGATCATATACCTCATTATTCAAAAGTAGCTGTTTTGCGAGAATGGACTATTAAAGTCCATTCTTGGGGAAAAGGCTATGCGTGGTTGGAACCTATCCTACATGTGTGGCATATGCCTTGAAATAATGGCTAACATATGATCCAAACACTAGAACCAGGTCTGGAAGCCAAGATGAAGTAGGAATGGCTATTCACATCATCTCACTCATTCACTTGCAGAATCTGCACTTTGTCCCATATACTATTAGGCTCTGATAGATTATAGGCCTTGCCAGTAGTTGGGAGAAGAGGAAGACACTCACTGTTACAAAAGGGGCACAGCACAGATCCCACAGAACTAGCTCCATGGCTATCAGCTGCTCACTTGGATCTTCTTTACAAAGGTTTAGCAGACAAGACGTTTTAATGCTGGTATGTTACTTGATCTGATTATCACGAGCCCCTAGAATTTTTGCTAAATGATATAAGCAGAAACAAATATGTCTAGATCTCAAAGGATTCAATGGGACTCCATTGTCCTTTGTTCGCCCATTCCTCAGTTCTCATGAAAGATCTGAATAAAAAAAAATCAATAACAACCCCAGCCTGACACAGGAAAGCTCATCAAGAACTTGGGCTGCTCAAGAAAATTACTTATGGCAGTTGAAATACTCATCAAAGGTGAGGAAAATCTAAAATATATGTTGAACATCAGAATATGATAAATATCATTGGCAAAATTTGAGATAGTTCTGTAAGGAGCACCTGCTTGCTACATGGATGATCTTGTCTTGAGTCCTTTGAAGATTTGCAAATGGCTATGCCATTAAAATTTTGGAGAGGGCATAGATTTTATACAGGATAAAATTAATCTGAAAAATCCAAGGGATAGATATTATTGGTGTCCTGTGCCACTTCTTTTGATTCCATCTCCAAGTGATGGACAATTAAAGAGCATGCAACGACTCACTCTCTATACTCTTTCACGCACCACAAAATTTCACTTAATCTGTGTTGAAGGGCATATTGTAGAGCAGTGTTTCTCAACCTTCCTAATGTTGAGACCCTTCATTATAGTTGTAGTAACCCCCAAGCATAAAATTACTTCACTGCCATTTCACAACTATAATTTTACTAGTGTTATGAATTGCTATGTAAATATCTATGTTTTCTGATGGCCTTAGGTGATCCCTATGAAAGAGTCATTTGACCCACAAAGGAGTCATGACCCACTGCTGCACTAGAGTTTCATTCAATAAGAGAGGAGAGTCAGTGGATTAATGTAAGCCTTTTGGCAGAGGAAAGGTGTGTAGGCCCAAAAATGTGAGCATTTTAGACCTTGTCTGAAGGTCAGAGAGTTTGAGCTTATTCAAAGTTGTTGACAACTGTGGCTACACACCCTGACCTAGGGTTTGGTTCCTTGGTGTTTTGGACATTAAGATGGCCCATAGAGATAGGTCCCCTCCACCCTGACCAAAGTTCAAAGAATTCAAGCTTACTTTTGCTCCTTCTTTTGAAATAGAAGGTTTGACCTGGGGAGTGGCTACCTTCAGGATACTTGGTCTAAACATCAGAATGCTTTGCTCATGAATTAATGGCTTGATGTCTCAAAGTATTGAAGCAAGCAATTGATCTGGTTGTTTTTTGAATATGTTAAAGCAGTATTTTGCCTTCTCCTCCACTCCTTTGTATTGAGCTATAAGAAGTGTATGGGAAATTAAACATGGGCGAACTCAGAACTCAGTATGAAGGAGACAGAGTGGCCCTCCCAATACTACCCTATGTTTCTGTAATTCTTTCTTATCTCTGTTCCTCCTACCTAACCTTTCTAATCCTCATGTCCCTACCCCGGAATGAGCACGAACCCACTGCAGTGCAGCTAGGATCATGGTGGAAGTCACCACAAAAAGTTAGCTCCTGACATAACGGCAGTCCAACATGGCACTTCTCTTGACAGAAGGAGAATTCTGAGATGCATTCCTAGAACTGAGTTCCAATGTCCATAGTGTAGCCAACTCGGTGGTATATTCCTTAGTGGCTTTTCCCTCCAATTTCAACTTTGTGCTTCCCTAAACCATCCACCAGAGTAAAAGATCTGCTTCAGTTCCTACTTTCAGAGCAACTCAAAGTAGAAGACGAAACTAGTTGACTGCTGTTTTTTTTTTTTTTTGCAATGCTGCTGGAAAAGACTGACTTTGTTAATAAAGGGAAAGGTGATAATGGCAAAGAGTATGAAGTGACTAACATCAGCAGCAAACATTCATTATCATGTATAATTATCATACAAAATATAGTTATCATAATTATCATGTATTAAGCATTCAGAAGGTAGTAAATATATCCATGTAGATCAAATGGTATACCCAAGGAGACCTATAACTTTATGTAGGCTTATTGTATGTGCTAAGTTTTGGGTGATTACATTAAAAAGCCTTAATGAAAGTAGGAAAATGATCGCTATATGCTATACCTAAATAAATGTAATAAATTCTGTCCTAAAATGTGAAATAATTAAGCATGTAGCAAGTGAGAAATATAAGGACCCTTTAAAGACCTTTTTATAATTTCCTTGTCTCACAGATAAGAACCATAATCAGGCCCAGAATGTGAATATTCTAGTAGTCTTTCCATCATCTTTAGACACTTGTACCAAGAAAAGAGTTGCCATTAAAAAATATTCAGCCAAATGATAGCGCTTATTGATTCCACTGAGGTTGTCTGTAGAATCTCTATTGATTTGGGGCCCATGTTACTAAACCTTGTTGTATGGCCTTGAATTAAATCCCATTTAAGTACAGAATTGTCTTAAGAGGCAGGACATTGATGTAAAAGAGAGAATATCAGGGACATCAGCTTGTTGCCCCCACAAAGGGCTACAGTAGATATTCGCTATGGGCTATTTACCATAACCTCAACCAAGTTCAATCTCTGTGACTCTTTTAGCTGAAACAGAAAGGTCCAGGAGAGGAAAGGGGAGATAGTTTCTCTACCTTCCTTCAAATCTTATGTCCATGTAGCCTTTTTTATTAGTCCATGCCTTGGGCAGAAAATGACTGTCTCATCGGCACTTGGAAAGCAGTCAATAAATGCCATTTCTAGTCTCTGGAACAGACCTCCCAAAAGTAACAATTGATGTGTGAATCCCCTTTGTATGCTGTGAATATGCTTTGTTACCATTGGTTAATAAAGAAGCTACTTTGGCCTATGGCAGGGCAGAATAGAGCTAGGCAGGAAACTAGACTGAATGCAGAGAGAAGGAAAGGGGAGTCAGGCAGACGACATGTAGCTGCCGAAGGAGCCACAGTCTTGAGGTGATACACAGACTAATAGAAATGAGGTAATTTAAGATATAAGAGTTAGCTAGGAATATGTCTAAGTTATTGGACAAACAGTGTTGTAATTAATACAGTCTCTGTGTGATTATGCGGGTCTGGGCAGTCAGGAAATTAATGAGCCATCTCAGTTTACAAACAATAGTATCTTTTATTGAGAAAATAAGATGACCAATTTTATTCATTGTGATAAATTATATCTAACATCCAGTTTTAGCCATTTTAAGCTTACTCATCATTCCACCTGTCTCCAAAACTTTGTGTTTGTCCCAACTTAAACTGCACATATTAAATACCACTCCAGACTCTCCCTCTATCCACCAATTCTAGTGTCTTTATGAATCTGACCACTCAAGGGACATCATACTAGTAGAACCAAACTCTATTTGTATCTTTTTGACTAGTTTAATTTACTTAGCATAATGTCATCAGTATTCATCCCCAGAGCTTGTAACAACCCCTTCAAGACTGGTTAAGAACCCATTGTGCTTACCACACCTTGTTTATCCAAGCATCTGTGTATAGGTATTTGCCATGATGAAGGAGTGTAAGCTGCTATGATACTGGTATACAGATATCTCTGAGTCTTTGTTTTCTTTTCTTCTAGATATGTATTAGGAGGGGCCTTGCCATTGTGTGATACTGAATGTTAAGGTGTGTTTTCTTTTCTTTTTTTCTTTTTTTGAGGAACCACCACAAGTTTTCCATGTATCATCATTTTATACTCCAACCAGTAATGCATATATATATTAATTTCTCCATATAATACTTATTACTTTCTATTTTCTTGTCATTTAGTTTGATTTTGATAATGGCCCTCCCATTTGGGTATCAAGAAGCCTTTCACTGTGCTTTGATATGAATTTCTCTGATGGTTAGAGATATTAAGCATCTATCTTTGCACTTTCTTCCTGGTAATTTGTATACAGTTTGGAAAATGACATTTCAAGCTTTTTATTAATTTTTGAAATCAGGCTCTTTGTTTCTGAATTTTAGGAATTCTTCACACATTCTTGATATTAATCCATTGTCAATCAAATATATGACCTGCAAATATTTCCATGCATGGCAAAGATTTCCTCTTCAATCTTGAGTGTCCCTTACTCTGCCAACATTTTGAATCTTGATGAGTCCACTTTGTCTATTTTTTTCAACTCGTTGCCTGGACTTTTATCTAGAATCATCATGTTCTTCTATGTCTATCTGTCTCCCTCTATATCACTCACCTTAGCTCTTTCTTCTATGTCTCTCTTGCCCTGTCTCTGCCTCTTCCCCTCCTCTGTGTGTCTTTCTGTCTCAGTATGACCCATCTTCCTTGTTGCCCGCCCTCCTTCCCTCTCTCTTCTCCCCCTTCTTTTGCCTTTCTTCCTCTTGCTGCTTCACTCTCTCTGATAGGGTCTCACTACGCTGTTGTTCTGCTTCTCCTGAATCAGGATCCTCAGTAGCTTCTGGCACAAAATACCGCACCAGCTGGTCCACTGACTTTGGAGCTTACATTTCAAACCTAATTTTGATTCCTCTGATCCTTAGTCAGATACGTTATCGACTGCATTCCTGGCTGGGGTTTGCATTCTGAAGTGCGTCAGTCTGGAGTTTATCTAGGTTTTCTGGGCCTGAAATAAACACAGTTTTGTAAGCTTAAGAAAGAATATAAAACTCTTACTTTTTATAAATTTCTGTTCACCTTTAAAGCCATGTTATTTGTTTCAAGGACTCCTCCTGGTAGAGTCATACAAGATTCATCTGCTTTATTTATTAGCTGTTGCACCCATGAACAAAATTTTCATCACTTCCCTACCAGCAACCATATATATATATGTTGTGGTGGTGGTGGTGGTGGGAGGCGACAAGGTCTCTCTGCATAGACTTACTGTGTAGATAGACCAGTCTGCCTCAAACTCACAGAGATTAGCCTGCCTCCGCCTCCCACATGTTGGGATTAAAGGTGTGCGCCTCCACACCCAGCTCACCTGAGACCATTTTAAAATCATTCTGAATATCTGCATATATCATAAATGAAATGTTACTATCCAAAATAATTCGCCTAAGACAGCTCTAGTGAAAGGATATGAGGAAAAATGATTTACCTATAAATGGCTTACAACTATTGTTCAGTAAATCAGAAAACAACTGCCAGGTGGGGTGGTGCATGTCTGCAATATGAGCACGTAGCAGGCAGAGGAAAAAGGGTCCTGAGTTTGAGGCCAGCCTGGACTAAATATCAAATTCCAGACATGACATGATGAGATCCTGGTTCATCAGTATCCAATATTGGTTATAATTGTACCCCTGCTATTGATTCGCTTGAGAATTTAGGCAACTCTACACTTCTGATCTGCAGTGAGTACAAAATTAACAGTTTCGACTCTGCTGTGAAACAATCTTTTTGTGCACTGTGAATATGTGTTGCTCTCATTGGTTTAACAAAGGGCCGAATGGCCAATAGCTACGTTGGTAGAGGTTAGGTGGGACTTGCCAACAGAAAGAGAGTGCAGGGTGAAGAGGAGCAGAGTCGCCAGCTATACCAGAGGAAGCAGGGCCAAGGGAAACTCAATTCCCCAAATTCTGAAGGCTCAATCTGGATTATAGGACATCTGGGGCAGTTTGATAAAAGTTACCATTACTTGTGAAGCTGGTTCCTTTCTAATAGAAGGAATCATTTCCCTTACCTCTGGCAGAATGGACATATGGCTACTGGTGGCACCTATCAGCATTTCAAAGCTCCTGTTGGCCTCTGGGCTCCTTCAGTGTCACAAGTAACAGTTATATATTTCAAAGTCCATGCTAGCTAGCTAGCATCCTGGTCCTTCTTACCTAGTTCTTTCCCCTAACCTGGACTCCCTCCAGCTCGTGTGTTTCCCTGTGCTCAGCTACTCATTCTCCTGATAGCCCTGCTATGCTTGCTTTGTTTTTCTCTCCTATGCTCTGGAACTGCTTCTCTCCCCGTGTTTGCCCTGTTCTCTATCCCCTGCTATTCTTCCCTCTCAAGCAGATAGTCTTGACCTTGTTCAGAGAGCTGGTCATGTTCAGTCTATTTTCTCTCTCTGGTCTGAACTCTTTGAGATGCCTCTGGCTGTTCTCGTATATCTACAATAACCCCCCTCAACCATAACGTGGGGGGTTGTGTCATCAGTTTATACGGTTTCTAATTCTCTGTTAGTGCTTAAGGGGGCAGAAAATGCACATGCACTTTTCACGACCCGCCCCATTCAGAACATTGGAACTAAACTCATTTTCTGGAAGGTCTACTCCTGAGGTACTGAGTACCTTGCATCTGGCAAAAGGTGTCACCAGTTTCAATCTTTCGTTCCTTCTGGAATTCTAACAGGATCTGGAAATGTCTTAAGATCCTATTCAACCTTCGTTTTGTTTATTTTGTGGTCACATTCAGACACTTTGTTAGTTTGGCCCCCAGTTTAATTTACTAGCATTTTCAATCTTTATGTGATTGCATGTTAAAGAAGAATCACACCAACTGGAGGAACTCAGTTCTGCAAAACTGCATGGAGAACATATTTTCAAAAAACAAGTGTAATTTTATAAGGTGTGTTTTCTCATTAATATAAAAGGACTTCGACGCAAAAATATAAATTTTTAAAAGTCATTTGACCTGAAGAGCAGAGACGCTAAGAGAAGATCAGCACAAAGTCAAACCTTCTGCATGGCGAAAAAGTACATGTAATGCCAAATTTGGGAACAAGCCCCCAATCTTTAAAGGCTGACTCATCCCGTGTTCTGCTCTCCTTTCTCTATTCTGGTCTAATTCTAATTCCCAGCCAATTATATTTCCATACACAATTGTTCCAGGCTCCATTCCACTGAGAAGTGAGCGGCAGCTGACTGGAGAGGTACACTCCTCCGCATCTAGGCATGTGGACTTGCTTCATTCAAGGTAGGCTGGCACACAATGGGTCAGTGCCACCCGGAAATGGTCAAGCCTGAGTGAGTTTGAAAAGAGCAGTCAAGTCTAGGATTATAGATCTTCTTTTACTTCACCACTTCTCTGGAGCAGAGGTCCTCGGCCTTAGAGTCCTGGATATGCCTTGCTGGGCCTGCACACAAGAGGTACATACAGACGCTCTCCAAGCTACAGGCTTGTTGCTAACAACGAAGGTGACCATCAAAATCTCATCTTCTCTGGACGATTTAAAAACAAAAACAAAACAACAAAAACAAACCAAACCAATCAAACAAAACCCAGCAGACTGCACACTCAGGCACTGGGCAATAGCCAAACGCTGCGGGCTGCTGGGACATGTTATAAGCTACAGGATTGGGTGGGGTGCAGGTTAAGGAGGTGACAACTGTAGGGCTGCATGGTAAGGGGCGGGGGTGATGCTGCAGGACTCCGGGCTGCAGGACTGTAGGGCCCTGTAAGACTGTGATCTGAAGGCCTACGTGGTGCAGGGCCGCATATTGCGGGGTGGAAGGGCTGTAGAGCTGCGGGCTAAGGGATGCTGAGTGCGGGTCTGCGTGCTAGTGGCCGGAGGGTTGAGGTGTGCCGGGCCGCAGGCTTGCGGACAGCAGAGCGGTTGCAGGGACTCGCAGCCCGGGTTGGAAGGTTGAGGGTCGGAGCTTCAGGTTGGAGGGCGGCGGGGTGGAGAGCTAAGGGGCGGGGCTTGGCTGCGGACTGAAAAGCTGCGGGCTGGAGGGCTGCGGGGCGGAGCTTGGCTGCGGGGAAATGACGTGGTCAGCACCCCGCGCGCTCGCAGAGCCCTGAGCCGCTCGCCCTGGTAACGGCGCTCCGTGGCTCCCGCGTCCGCGGCCCCGCCTCCCGCCGCTGCAGCCCGCCCGGTCCCCGCCTCCCTCCGCAGCCCCGGAGGCGGCCGAGTCCCGGGGCCCGGTGGCCGCTGCTTGCGGGACGCTAGCCGCGCCGTCGCCCAGCCGGGGTAGGGGGACGCGGCCGTCGCGGGCGGGAGGAAGGACTCCGGCCGCCCGGACTGGAGGGCGCGGGCGGGCGGGTCGGCAAGGGGGCGCCCTGGCTGTCGCCTGCCCCGTGTCGTCGCTGCGCCAGCCTCGCCCCGCGCGCGGGGACAGGTGCCCCGGCCGGGGTCTGCCGGGAAGATGGCGACCCCGGGCATGAGCTGGCAGCAGCACTATTACGGCGGCTCTGCGGCCGGGGCGGCCAAATTCGCGCCCTCGCCGGCCGCCGCGCAGCTGGCCGGGCACAGCATGGACTACAGCCAGGACATGCACCTGAAGATGAGCAAGAAGATCGCCCAGCTCACTAAGGTACGGGGGTGCGGGGTTCGGGGCTCACCCGGTGCCGGGCGGAGGCGACTAGGAGAAGCAACAGCCAGAGTTGCCTCCTGGCCCCTCAAACTTGGGTGGAACGCTGGCTACCGAACTTAAGCTAGACCGCACCCCGCATCGACCGCGGCGTTTCCAGGGCTTGCACCCCATTGCCGACTAAGAGTAAACCAGCACAGAGCACCCGAGGGCTCACTTTCCAATTCCACGGTAGTAAATGGACTTTCTTGTTGCTCCTGTGTCTCTTGCCGAGGGCTGTACGAGGCACCGCGCGCTAAGAGTACCTGGTGAAGTACTGTACCGGTTTACCTAGCATGACCCGGAATCCTCAGAGTTAATCGGTGTCTGCTCCTGGTTCCCACAGTTAACGGGAGGATAAACTTCTCGAGGTTATTCCGAGGACTGTAGGAGGATGAAACATACCTTGCGTGCCATTTTAGGGATTTAATGAGTCATTCCTTACTTACCCTGACATAATGTCAAATAAGGTTTATTAGATGAATCACAGTGTGTTTGCATTTAGTAAATGTTTCATCTTAATCAGAAGACAGTTTTCAAGGAGCCCATAGATACATCACCTGCACAGTTTTCCAACCGTACTTGAGGGGGGTTTGTTAGCTCGTGAGCTCTTTTCCTAATTTAGTTAGTACTGATAATAAGGGGTGAATCCCTGGAGATACTACCATCAGTATAGCGCTGCGTGGAACTAACTGATGTGTGGTTTCTGGAAGTCTCGCCATGACCACCTTCCGTAGGACTGTTGCAGTTTTGAAGAGGGAAAGGTGGACCTGAGGTTCACTACTTGATCTCTTGAGATCTGGCTCAAGTCCAGAGAGCCCCATCATCTAATTTTACTAGCATTCAAAGAGAGGAAAGGGAATGCTTATGAAAAGGGAGTAAAGAGAGGGTAAAAACGGCAAAGAGTTGAGATTGAGGATACAAACAAAGGTAGCAGAGAAGGAATAAAGAACAAAGGGGTGCATGGAAGCATAGATTTAAGACAAACAGAAACCACGTGATCATGACTTAAATCAAGCAGAGCCACACTGCCTTTTGTGGAGTTTCTTTTTTGTTCTTGGCCCTGCCTGTGTCTGTTCTAAACTCAGAGGTGCTGCATGTGCAGTTGTTACTATTTGCTTTTGTGAAGGATCTCAGAATGGAAGGTGTAGCATGTCACTATGGCCACTTGTCATCAGGGCATTTCCACATTTGGTTGGAGCAGAAAGCCAGGCCTCCCCAGGAGTTTGGCCTTCAGAATGCTGGTGGTCATACAGAGGCTCATGAGTATTTATTCTGTTTTTTTTTTTTTTAATGCTGTGTCCACAACAACCCTTTTCTTATTTTAGATTGTAACTCTTGGAGACTCTTGTAACAAACACTCCGTAGGTTAGAAGCAAGTCTATGTGGTATTTAATAAAAGCTGTTTTTCTTCAGTAAACTTTCAACCCTTTCTACTCAGACTTCAATTTCCTGTTCTGCTTTCAGGAAAGCAATTCAACTGGCTGGCACAGGTGGATATTAAGGAGAGATGATCGCATCTCTCAGTCTCGCAAATGTAATGAACCAGGTGCTGCTGGTCCAATGCTTTTGTAACTGCTGAGCGTGCCTGCATTTCGATTTCCTGTTTGTAGTTACTGTCTCTAACCCCCAGTCTGCAGTCTTCCAGTGCTGCAGACATCTAAGCCCCCGTGCTGAGGTTTCTCAGTGTAACACAGTTGACTCTTTAGGTCCAGTAGTTCCTTGTTAGGGGCTATTCTATGCAGTACAGAGATCCTTAGCAGCATGCTTGCAAATTGTGGATGCAAGTGGCACGTGCCTCTGCCCTGCATTTAGAAATGACAGTAGACAAGTCTGCAGACATTACCAAGTGTTCCCTGGGCAGGGTAGTGTGGAGTCATGTTGGTAAGGGCCGATTACCATGGTGTTGTACTGAAACCCCTATTGCTGGCCTTTTTATTGCCCAAGATAAAGCCCGAGTCTAATAACGGTCTAACTCCATTGCAGTCAATCTCACAAACCCCAAAGTGCTGTGCTTCCCTTGCTTATCATTTTAGAAATTGTTCAATTTTGGAGTCATATACACTCCATAAGCCTTACATCATGAACATGTGTATACAGAGATTGCTAGAAGTTAGACATTCCAGTGTATCTGCTGTCTGAGATTGTCGGAAAGAGTTTGCTAATGAGTTCATATCAGTAGGAGGTAAATTAAATAGAACTGTGGTTGGAACTTGACTTTTGCTTTCGTTTCAAGATAACATAGAGGCCGGGCGGTGGTGGCGCACGCCTTTAATCCCAGCACTTGGGAGGCAGAGGCAGGTGGATCTCTGTGAGTTCAAGACCAGCCTGGTCTACAAGAGCAAGTTCCAGGACAGGCTCCAAAGCTACAGAGAAACCCTGTCTCGAAAAACCGAAAAAAAAAAAAAAGATAACATAGAGGTAGTCATTAGACTAGGGACTTGGGACTAAAGAGGGAGCTCTGCTGATAAAGTGCTTGCCCATGCAAACACGAGTACCTGTGTTTGACCCCAGCAGCCACATAGAAAGGTTAGGTGTTCCAGCATGCATTTAGATCCCAGAGCTTGGGGAACAGAAACAGGAGGATCCCCGTGACTTTCTAGACAGCTAATCTAGCAGAAACAGCAAGTTTCAGGTTCAGCAAGAGACCCTGTCTCAAAGAATAAGATGGAGAGTGATTGAGAAAGCCACCTGACATCAATCTCTGGCCTTCATGCATATATATGTGTGTGAGTATACAGACAAAGGCATATACACATACACATATATGTGCACACACATACTACCACCACCACCACCACCAACAAGAACAATGGGCTCCACCACTTAGAAATAGTGTGAACTCAAGCAAGTCACTAGCCCTGAGCCTTGGCTTCCTAGGTGTAACTAACAGTAGGGGTCATACTTAGAGAGCAGTAATGGCACATAATGGGCTCTTAATTCAGGTTGTCACTGAAATACTTTTTATGTACCAACAAAGTATTAAGAAAATGTGGGTAAGATATTTAAACACTTTCAAGGAGTATTTTAAAATTTAACCTTAATATATATATATATATATATATAACCTTAATATATATATAATATATATATAAATATTTTTAAGGCAGGGCCTCATACTGACCCCAGAGTACCAGCTCTCCAGAGTCCTGGGCTCACAGAAGGGCTCTCTGTTCTGCATTTGATAGCGTTATCAATACTCTGTTTATTTTGGGAGTTTTCTGCTCAGATCTATTAAAATACGTATAGCAGATCTCCTATTGAATAGCAAAGTTTCACGGCTTCACATTCTAATTTGCTGTTTGGGTCTTCAAGGCTTGCTCCAGAGATTGGACTAGTTCTGATAGGGTAAAGTTGTATAATGAACCTGATCAGGGATCATGGGCATGTTTGTGTGAGCACTAGGCAAGCACTCAGCCCCCCAGCATGTTCTCAACTAATGAAAATCCTCACTGGGTGAATGTTTGCTCAGATTCTGTTTCCTAAGAACCCAGCAGGGCAGCCTTTTCCAGGTGAGAATAGCAACTCCCCCCATACATTTTGTCCCTTCAAATTTAATTCTTATGGCTGCATCATTTTCCACTAGGTATAGGCTTGGTTTTTCTAGTTGTCCTTAGATAATATAGATCAGTCTCCGGTCACTAGGCTATGGAAGTCTCAACTCTACTTCTTAAAGTGTCCAGTGCTGACCATACAATCTTGAGGGCAGATGCAGAGGTGAAGCCTCCTGCCATCCTCTAGCCCTCTTCAGCCTTGCTTCCTGCCAGGGGAAGGGGTTTCCTCAGCATTTTTGCTTCTGTCCTGGTTTCTACTCTTCCAGCCCTGGTCTCTGATCCATCTGAGATGACACAAGGAAAGTCAACTAAGGAAGGAGCAGCTATTCCAGCTCATCTTCACCTGTGGGTCCTCCACCTCCTGCCTCAGTTGCTTGAGATTTCCACTTTAACTTCTCTGACAATAAAAATGTATCTTAGTTTTGACTAGTTTCTGGTTCCCTGCTTAACCTCTTGGGCCTGGCATTACCTTCATCTTTGTTTTGTTATGGTCTGTTCAAGCTCCAGAAATGCCTCTCGGCCGGACCCGGCAGCTCCATCCCAGCTTGCTGTGTCTCTTGCCCATAGGATTTGCATCTGGTTATGGGGGACACTCGTTCTCTTTGGGACCAGCTCAGCCTTTCCTCTTGGGCTCATGTTTCTCACTCAGCTTCTCCTGCTGATTGCTAGGGATGGACCGGGTGCCCAGTCAAATGTTCTTCACGGTGCTTGATGTGACAAGCAAGCTCTCCAAGTGTTTCCCTCAAAGCTTCCTTCTTAGCCTCAGTGTGGGACACGCATCTTTCCACAGACTCTTCCTCACTGTGGCTTCTCCACGGAAACCACTAGAACCCCTCTGTGATCGCCATAAAGCTGCATGTGACAGTGGTTCACCTAGCGATTAACCTGTCTCACATGATTAACCTTTCGCCTTTTAAAGAAAGCTTTGACCACCTGTTTGCTAGTTTATTGTCTTTAGCTCTGAGTAGAAACTTCTGTTTCACTATCTTGCTATTTTAGCTCATGCCTCTTTAGGTCACTAAACTCTGGCACACCTCATTCCACTCATCGCTTATAGTTGAAACCCGCAGAAGATAGAAATTAAGCTGAAGCTCGGAATCAAAAGCTTTCTGTTTGGTCCTTAGCATCAAGGCCTTTTCTTCAGTAGGCAGCCATGGCCTTTACACCTGGAGCTGCCCTGACCCGTCTGGTCCTTTGGGGACTTCCTTACTCTGAAGGTTTATAATATTTGTTACCTTTATTTCTCATTTGATACTTAACGGTGCAAATTTGTCACTAGTGGGCATTGTGTTCTTGACATATGGGTATACCATCCCGCTTATTTGATTGTTAGTTTATCAGCTGTAGGAAATATAGCTTTTATTTCCTGTAACCTTAATATAGAAACATTTCATACACTATAACAGTCACTGAATATTTATTGGGAAGGGGTGGTGGTATGATATGAAAGTAATTTTATTTTGAAGTAGAGAAAGTCAGTATTTTTTGAGAAATTATATCTGTGGTTTTCCAGGGTTGGTTGAGTTAAAATATCTCAGCTGTTTAAATAGACACTGCCAGTTCATTAAAATATTGGAAAGAAGTATGAACTTAATTTTGATATAAGAATAAAATATAAACTCTCTAAAATATGACATCATCATTTCAGAATGCATTTGATACTTTTATATCAAACATTTTAAAAAGGTTTTATGATGACTTGAAACTGCTTTTCTATATTCCAAACCAGAATGTATTTATGCAATGTGAAAACTAGTAAAAATTTCAAACAATTCCATTTTCTCTTCATTAAATAAAACTAAATTTTTAGTTTTTATTAATTTTTGAAATTATAACAACATCATTTTACCCTTCCTCCCTCCTCCCTTCAGCCCCTCACATGTACCCATTTGTAGACTCTTCCTCCCTCCTCCCTCCAGCCCCTCACATGTACCCATTTGTAGACTCTTCCTCCCTCCTCCCTNAGACTCTTCCTCCCTCCTCCCTCCAGCCCCTCACATGTACCCATTTGTAGACTCTTCCTCCCTCCTCCCTCCAGCCCCTCACATGTACCCATTTGCACACGTTTATCGGTGTCATCTTGTTTGGGTCATATTTAGGCAGCCGTGTTGGTGAGACTCCATGGGTCTGACTTCTCTGACATTTGCAGAAAACTCCATCCCACAGCAATCTTCCTGCTCCTCTGCTACTTGTAGTCCTGATGCCCTCTCTTCTGCAGTGATTCCTAGCCATAGGCGCAGGAGTTGTTTTGTAGATGTTTCAGTTGAGACTGGGCTCCACGACTCTGCACTTTGATTAGTTGTGGCTTCCTGTAATGGTCTGTCTTTTGCAAAGATAAGTTTCCTTATAGGGGTGAGGACGACATTTACCTGTGGGTATAAGGACAAATGTTGAGAATGTACTTGGGGATTATTCCGGTTAAATACACGGATTCTCCTGCAAGATCCATGACGTCACTAGCACTGAATAGTTGGCTAGGTGTTCAGTCCTAGGCATGTTTCCCTCTTGTTGAGTTCGTCTAAAGTCTAATTTAAAGAGTGTTGGCTACCATCAAGGTGTGGGTGACACTACTGCACCTTAGAGTTACTATGCCATGCTGGCCATTGCTGTGGTTCATAGGCACCATAGCTGGGTGAGACTGTTCTTCACTTCCCTCCCCTGGAAGCTTGCATGGAAACTTCTGGTACCATGATAGCTAGCTTTCAATTCAGCTCCAGCTCGGGTCCTCTGGGTGCTGTGTCCAAAATACACTGTGTCTTCAGCAGTAGGGATGTACCTTCCACCTCAGGGAAGCAACTGAGGTAACAGCCTATAATGTTTTGGGAGTCTCTCGTACAACCCGCAAAAGAGGGTTTCTAATGCCTGGTGTTGGGACTTTTGTTATTATTGTCTGTGACTCTTGGGGGAAGCCTTGTCAGCCTAGATGGGAAAACTTCATTTAACTATGTATGTATATACAGACCCATGCATTATAGACATTTTAGGTAGATTTACAATAATATGATTACTTATAACTTTTTCAGACATCCTTACTGTTATATTACCCTCCTCCCCTCCTGTACTTATCTCCCTCCCTAATTAAAGCCCACCCCATTTTTCTATTTTCCCCTTAAGATCTTATACCCTGCTCTTCCCCTCTCTATTGCTCTCCTCATGCCCACATGGTCCCCTTTACTTTCCTGGATTCTGCAGGTACTCAGGTTATACACTTACTTTTACTACTTTTAAAAATTAGATACTGCTGCATAATCATGTTCAGTTTTGTTTCTGAGCTACCGCTGTAAGTAGCCTCATGGCATAAACATCTGGCTGTTTCAGCTTAGCGTGAGCACACGCCAGATGCAGCCTCCTCCTTTATTTACCCCATGTTACACTGCAGCTCAGCCCTTGTCTTGTGCAGTAGCATGGATATAATCTTTCAGTCATAGCTGGGTGGGTTAATTTCTGTGATTTTACTAATGCACACAAAAGCGTGACACACAGGTGTAGTAGTGTGGTCCTGTAATTCTAACCATTGTGAGCTGAGGCGGGAGGATCATGATGAGTTTGAGGCCAGCTTTAGTTACATAGGGAATTCCAGGCCAGTCTGGGCTCCATAGCAAGTCCCTGTTTCAAAATTAAAACCATTGAAAACCCACAATATCCTATTAGTTGTCCAAAACATTTTAAAGAGGGATGGGATGGGTAGAGCTGCCTTTTATAGTTAAAGGACACTCTATACAGACATTTTAGACTCTACAGGCTTAAACCATTTACAGATGTAGAAGTTGAGGACCCAGAATTATGGGAAAGTTATACAGCCTGTCGGGAATTGAACTCAGTTTTCCAGATTTCTCTGCATGGACAACTGAGTTTACAAGTCTTTTTTCTCATTGTTTCCTCTTTTTCCAATTTTAGTTAAGAGGCCACAGCTATTGATTTCCAAGCTGGAACTGTATTTTGCACACCATCCAAATCAACAGATATTTGTTAGCATTGAAACCAATCCTCTTCTTTCCCATACTGTAGAAATTTTCTTGATTTAAGACTTGGAAGACAGTTAAGTTGTGCAATCATCATATCTGAATTCAGTGTCCTGAACCCATGTTTTTTTTTTTTTTTAAAAAAAAAGGCCAGGCGTGGTATTATATGCTTGTAATTCCAGAACCAGTGATGCAAAGTGGATAGGTGGATCCCTGAGACTCACTGGTCAGCCAGCCTAGCCTACTTGATGGTTCCAGGCCAATAAAACACCTGTCTTGAAAAGAAAGCCTTTTACCTGCCCGCCCCGTTCTTTCTCTCCTCCCAGCCCATTCATGATATTTTTGTGTTTTTATTGACAGTGACTAAATTGCAGACTTACAAGACTGTTCATTGAATTGATTTAGAGGCTGCCTTGCCTGGTGTAGACGTTACTCCTGTAGTCATTTTAATGTTTTTCTATTGGATGATTGCTTAATTCTTGAAGGCTATGTACTTGAAAACTTCCAATTTTTTTAATCACTTTATTTCTTTGTTCTGTTTGCCTACAAAAACCTTGTGCCCTCTTCTCCTCACCAATGCCTTAATAAGTGGTATGAATGATAATGATTAAGTTAGTATATGTTTGAAGTAACCGGTTTAATTGGATTATGTTGGTTGCTATACTAAAAGTTCTAAAATGCTGACTGTTTCCGAAAATTCTGGATGGCCCCATTTGGGATGGGCATGAAGAGGAACCTGGGTCTGTAATGCCAGTTAGGTGCGGGGTGGCAGAGGGGACCTCTGACGGGATGCCACTGTTTCCGTGCCAGCCGGATTGATCCTGTGAGATTTCCACAACGAAACAAAAATCCGTCTCTTCTCCATGAACATCCAGAAGTCAGTATGGTGCTGTGAAACGAGACTGATGTGCGCAATGGGACTTGGCCCCGCACTGCTGGTTTTTCACTGTAGAAAGTCCCTATCCTTCAGATCCTTTGTGAATAAAAAAGACATTAAATACATGGCATAGTTGGTGCCCAGTGGGCCCTTTCGGAGGCAGAAACCTGCAGGGAACATTTGTTAACTGAATTTAGGGTTGAAAAGGGAAACAATGTTACAAGTGATAGCTTGAGGGGGTTACCATCTGGTCCATAGGCTTTTCTGTTTCAAGCCTATTTGAGTCCCAGTAACTCTTTTAGATTTACCTAGTAACCAAGTGGCTCTTTGAAATATTACACATTGAGTTTCTCTTACCCAGACAGAATGCTTGAATGAGAAATAGTTCAGCTTCCCAAGAGCTTTATGTGTGTTTTTATTTGGCCATATTTGCATAGACTTTACTGCCCAAACATCCCAACTTTAAAAAGTCCAGAATGCCTCAGAACTCAAAACGTTCGAGTTACAGGACAGTGTTGAAAACGTTTTTTAAGAGCTGGGCACAGTGTGCCTGTAGACTGAGCTGTGAGTGGAAGTTAGGCAGGAGGATTACTTGAACTCATGAATTCAGGACCAGTTTGGAAAATGTACTGAGACCCTACAGGGAGAGAAACAAGCAGAATGCTGCTGGGATTTTGGAGTATTTGAAATTTCCCTGTTCAGATGAAAGATCTTCAGTTTGTTCTGGAAAGATACACTCCGCCTGCCAGTCACTTCATATGTAACAGAGAGTTTCAGAATCGCCAACTTTGGCGAGTGGGCGATTTACCAGGGTTTTGGTATATTTAACATCTGAGACCAAAGCTGGCATTGTAGAAAATATTTCCTTAGCTGTTGCTAAACTGCATCAACTAACAGTTGCCTTTTGTAGACATGGAGCTGATGTCATTGAGGCTTTCATCTTTCCTACATTCCTGCTGAATGTGTACGTGTGTGTCCTGTTTCTCTTCTGAGGTCACTTTGGTGTATACACGGAATCTCAAAGCTCTGTAGTGCCTACAAAGGGGGACAAACAGGGTCAGTGGTCAACCATGGCGCATGTGGGTAGGTGTTTCAGTTTTAGGGGCTGACAGCATTTCTAACAGCCCTTCAGAGTTGTTAGTCTGTATCTCATATCAATGTATACCATGTCTATATTGAAATTTAAAGGGGTTTGAAAAGAAAATATTTTGTCCTTAATTAGATTACTAAATATGCTTGATAATTTTAGTAAAATACTGGAATAATTTCTTATCTAATATTGGGGAATAAGTTGTTTGAGTTAAGTGGAACTTACCTGGAGATTGATAATTGCCCACCTTTTAACATAATGTGCTTTAAAAACATTATTTGTAAGTTAACTATAGTTCCTTGTCAGTCCCAAGTCAATATTAGGCTCCTTAATACAGGATATTAAGCCAAAGTTATATTAATACCATTAGGCTAAGCCTAATTAGGCTAATCAGGAGTATCCAACCTGAGAACCCAGACTACATGCAACTCTGGATAGCTATGCATGTTCCCCCCCGCAAAAAAAAAAAAAACTCACTTAAAACATGATGAGATTTTTTTTCATTGTTGTGATTTTTTAATTCCTTTACATAATTCTTGAGTGTGTGTTTACTGCTTTAAAGGTGGTGAGACCTGGGAGAATAAACCTAAAAAATGAGACAGATTAAAGGCTAGTGCAATAGCCATCTTTATTGGGAACATGGGATAATTTGTACTCTGAGCATTGAGAAAGAGCTCATGAGTAAAGTTCTCATGAGTTCAAACTGTATATAGTCACAGGGACACGCTGCATGTACAAAATCATGTTTTTCCATAGAGGCATTTAGACAAATAACAGCCGCCAGTTGTAATGAGCAGCCTGAAGTAAACTCACTCCTGTCCGCTACACCTGGGAGGGCGTGGACGCACGTTCCAAGAACAGTTAGGTGCTTTTGAAGAGACTGAAGTCACAAGACTCTTTTCTCACAGACACTCAGAATTCTCCTCACAAGGCTCCGTTCTTGGACTGTCTTCCGACAAGTCTGATCCCTGTAAATGATGACATGTTTCAGTGTCAAAAGGCAGGGCTCTGAAATATATTTTGCTCATTCCCTTTTTATTTGGCATTTCTCACTTATCAATGATGCACAAAACTGAATATGGAAATTTCCTACCATGGCCTTTTCAGTTGCACAGACGTTGCCTGTTATGGGGATTGGGCATTTATAGGTACAGATTGAGTATCTCCAACCTCAGATACTGGAGACCAGAAGTCTCTTATTTTGAACTGTTTTAGCTTTTGGAATACTTACATATATGCAAGGATGGGACACAAACTTTAACATGAAACAAACTTGTGTTTGATATGCACTCAGGCTCAGTAATGGTAAGTTTTTGAGGTATTTTTGGTACATGTGCATTTTGACTGTGACCTGTCACATGAAGTCAAGTTTGGAGATGTAGCAGCATTACTCAGTGCCCAGAAAGTGTCAGCTTTGGACTTTTGCATTGGAAATGCTTAGCCAATATTTGTGTCAGTCACCTGGCCTAAGCTTGACTCAACAATCTTTCCGAAAAGATTTTGTAATTAAGTACAGCATAGGATTGTTGTTCTTAGACGTTAAATGTCGGCCAAGTGTTGTGATTGTGGGTGCAGCAGAGTGAGTTTGTGTGTGCTTAGTGATCTACTCAGAACATGAAAGGGGATAACAAGACTGACGTGCAATTCAGAGGTACATGTGTTTATAAAATTTATTCAGTGTCTTCATAAATCCTGAACTAAGCACTAATAATTACTTATTTCTGTGACTTTTACTAATCCATATTAGATTATGTGTTTTTTCTAATTTTTTATTTGATGGGGAAATGTCATAGAAATATGCTGATCACATATATCATTTATTAATAAATTATTTAACATTTATTAATAAATTATGACAAATTCTGCATATACTACTATGGATAATTTTTTTCTATTTGATTTGGTTCTTATTTGGTAGGAGTTATGTATATGCTCTCCCCAAGCAAAGAATCTTTGCTTCTTAAACACTTTTTTAATAAGGTTTTGATGCCCTGATTAGTGCATTTGGTGGTTACAAATCTCTATGGTATATATGTTTGGCCAGAGAGTAGAAGGAATGGAGGGAAACCTGGAAGCCTGGGGGCTAGTGTACGTGTGTAAGCTCTGGATTTCCACCAGCAGGCCAGAGACCCCCTAGGAAAACCTCAGCAGTGTTCACAAGAGGGTCACAGCCTTGGTTCCCCAGCTCTACTTTAGTATGTCTTATGACTTCCGGATGTGCCGCCTTTCAGTAAATGTTTTCACCTCTCTGCACCTCGTTATAAACTGACAAAAACAGCCTACTGCACATTTATTGCAAAGGTCAAATGAGATGATTTATGTAGATGAGAGGCGGTCAATAAATGTCAGACCGTATGTGCTCCAGTCCTTTCCCTCCAGGCTGAGCCTCTGCCAACACTGCCTCTAACACAACGTCTGTTATGCACAGGGTCTCTGGGAAGCAGGGGTGTTTTGCATTGTTGGGGACCATAGCTAAAAGCAAAGCTGAGGAGCGATGAACTTCTGATCGGTTCTCATTATTCAAAGCAGCTCACATTCCACGCTCTGTGTTCTCTGGCAAATTGCAATGAGGTTGGTGACAGCCCCCTGGTCTGACATGTCCTCAGCAGGTCAGCACACGGATGCCTTTGTTTATGTCTGCCGGAAACACTGTGCATTATTGGTTCATTGACACTGAATTCGCTGTGTAATTCATGACCAAATGGAGCTTATCTAACACACCATGAGTGTTAGATTTGGAGTTATGTACACATTTTAGCAGGAAGGTAAATTTACAAAAAGGAAGTTCTGTAGTTTCAAAAGATAGGCTATATCCAAAAACAGGCAGAATTTTGCATCTACTTAACCCTGGCTCTGGCTTTCAGCTGTTGGTATGGGCCTGTGTGACTGGGACTGTTATTACCACCCTGAACACCCTGCTATTATTGCAACTGTGGCTCTTGTTATTTCCCCAAACACTTGGTGGTGAGACAATGGAAGGGCTCAAGGAGGCAAGATGTTTCATGTTCTGTATGAATTGCCCATCATGTGGCCCAGGCTTCAGTCAGAAGTATGGTATAAAATTACATTCGGATCTGCCACCTGCACGTTAATTGTATCTGGCACATGGCCCTATGTCAGAAAGTGACACAATGTGTAATTCATTTCAAAACACAGAGTGAGGGTCAGTGAGATGGTTCGGAGGATAAGAGCTTTTGTTGCCAAGCCTGGTAACCTGACTTTGATTCCCGGAACTCACATGGTGGAAGAAGAGAAACCAGTCCTGCAGGTTGTCCCCAGATCTACACATATGCACGTGGCGTGTGACCTCCCTATACTCGCGTACGTAAATTAAAAGACAAACCCAGTGAAAACCTTAGCACTGCTGTGCCGCTTTAGCTTTATTTAAATAAAGCCACATCTTTTGTGTTCATCATTTGCCTAGAATTGATTTGCATCCTTCCTGGTGTACTCTGCCAGTGTGCCAGATGGTTTGTTAGAAGTCTTTGTAGGTATATAAAGACACCTAGAAATCTTGTAGGTTGAGTCTGTCGCACATTTGATTGAATGATTTATGGACTAAATTTTTATGATAAATAGGAAACTTAAAAAAGACAATTCAAGTCTAGAATGTCTTAGGCTTATGGTTTTAATCTCTTTCCATGCAGCTGTCTTCTTAAATTACCTAGGATGGGCACCACTTTCTTTTGTCTAGGACTAGAACCCTGGCCCTCTTTCACAGTAGGCAGCATTCTACCATGGAACTAAGTTCCTGATGAGCCCTTTTGGTGTTTTCAATAGTAGCATGTGTTTCTATCTGTCCTCTCTTTCTGATCCCAGTCACCTTGTGTGTTTAAACAACACTGCTGAGGGCTGGAAAGAGGGCTCAGTGAGTAAAGGCATTTGCTGCCAAGTCCGACAACCTGTGTTCGGGCTCAGAAACCACATAATAGAATGAGAGAACTGACACCCGTAAGTCTCCTCTGATGCCCACACATACGCTATAGCATCGGTACCCACACCCATAAATATCCACACATGAAATAAGTAAATAAATGTTATAAAATTTTAAAAATCACTGATGAGGGACGGGGACATGTTATATGTGTGAGCACACATACACACACATTCAAAATATACTGGTGAAAGACTTCGGATCAGAAAACTGTTAATTAAGAGTTAAGAAAATTAGCTGGCATGAAATAAATAATAATCTGACTAGTAAGCCAAGCCCCTTGCCTTAATATTACATTTTCTTTAGAACCACGCATATCCTGAACCTCTGACCCTAAGCTACTGTTGCTATTTGCTCTATTTCTATTTAACTGTGGAGAGTTTTACAGAAATCTATACCTGATGGCAGAATAGTGCCTCCCAACAAAAGAGATAACATCTCCATCCTCATCTCAGAAATCTGTGAGTATACAATCATTGTTTCCAGATGTGATTAAGAAACTTGTGATGGGTGATTACCCTTGATTATTCTGTTGGGGAAGAATAATCTCAAGATACTCTCTCAGTGAAAGAGGGAGATGAAGAGACAGTGGCTGGGTATGCAGAAATGTTGAGTAGTCTCTGCTGGTTATGAAGCAGGAAGCGGGAAGCACAAACCAAGGACTGTAGGTGCCTTCTAAAATATGGAAAAGACAAGGACAGAAGCGTGTGAGCATCCATATGTTAGTCCAGATCCCTGAGCTCCAAAGTTATAAGATGAGCAGCTTTAGGTTGTGTTGAAGCCACTGGCTTTGTGGCTAATTATTACAGTAGTTATAGGAAATTAATGCCAGGATTTACATGTAGTTTTGTTTGGTCAGTTGGTTTTGCTGAATTCTCTGATGGTGCTGTGTTTGGATATTTTTTTTCCACTATAGAGTAGAAGGGAGATGAGCCTTCTACTCTACAGAAACTAGTAATGCTAGCAGACTGAAGTTATTTGTCTCAGCAGAAACTGGTGTCTATCTTTTTCTTCCTCCCTCCCTCCTTCCTCTGCTCCTCTCTCCCTTCCTTCCTTCCTTCCTTTTTTAATACTGTATTTTTTTTCAAATTTAACTTTTTATTGATTCTTTGTGGAATTCACATCATGCATCTCAATCCTATTTTTCTCCCTGTCGCTTCCCATTAGCCCTCTACCCTTGCAACCCCTGCCCCAGGATAAAACAAAATAAAATTTAAAAGAAAAGAGAATAAAAGAAAGAAAAGAAACATCTGGTTGTGAAAGCTGTAGTGTGACATAGTAAGTCACACCGTCCTTTGGTCCATATATTCTTACTTGCAAGTGTTCATTGTGACTAGTCATTGGTCTGGTTTGATGTCTCTGGTTTTTGTTACATCATCAATACCAGGCCCTCACTGAGACTCCTCTTGAATATCCTGTTGTTGTCCTGTGTCATGGAGATCTTGTAACTTTGGGTCCGCAAGACCAGAGCCTTCATGTGCTCCAGCAGATCATAGATGGGGTAGATGATGGGATGGCTGACTCATAGCTATGGTTCAGGGTCTGGATATTGCTGGGTTATTCAGCCTGCCAGCTCTCCTTCATCATCAACACTAGGGTGAGCTCTCCAGAACTGCCCTGGCTAGTTTACCCTATGAGAAGGGGTGTCTCATAGCAAGCAGGGGCAGGACTGATTTCTCCTGCTCATGTCCTCGGATTGACTCACACCTTCACCACCATGGCTAGCTCTACTGTGTTGTCTAGGTGAGGTATAGGGGCCACTCTGCCCAAGGCTGCAGCTTGTGAGAGGCAGGGCCAGCTCTCTTGTTCTAGTGACCTCAGGGATAGCTTGTCAGACTGTATTTGAACTGCCAGCAAATAATGACCCAGAGTTTACCCTATTATTAATTATGGCAGCTTGGCCTTTAGCTTAGGCTTGTTTCAACTAGCTCTTATGCCTTAAATTAACCAATATTTTAAAATCTGTGTTCTGCCATATGGCCTTATCTCTCTTCCATTTTGTACCTCCTGTCTTCTCTCCATCTCTGGCTGGTGACTCCACCTTTCTTCTTCCCACAGTCCTCTCTGTCTCTGAAAGTCCCGCCAAACATCTTCCTGCCTAGCTGTTGGCCATTCAGCTCTTTAATAAACCAATCAGAAGGTGCTTTGTCAAAGACACATCTTCATAGTGTAAACCAATATTCTGCAACACCCATCTACCACAGGCTTCGAGGGGCATGGAGCAGGGGGCTTCTCTCCTTTGCCCACACCATCATATAGTAGATGAGGGCCAGGGCCCATTCTCTCACACTGACATTCCTGGGCTGGCTCACCCAGCCATCCATCAATGGGGCCATCTCTACCTTGCTGGCCAAGTGAGGTGCAGGGCTCATGCTCTCTAGTTCCGCATCTGGTAAGGGAGAGGGTCAGCCCTCTTGTCTATCACAGGTGGCAAGGGGCAAGGGGGAGGGCATCTTTCCCTCTCCTCTACCACATGGCAGACAAGGGGCACAGGACCAGCTCTCCAACTCTCACAGCCTCAGGGCATACTCACCTGTGTTTGCACCAGCAGGCAGGATTGGCACTACTATGGTGCCTGGGTGAGGTGTAGGGCCTGCTCTCCTGAGTACCATAGGCAATGAGGGGCAAGGGGGCAGGGTATCTCTCTGGATACATACTACATGACCCACACCATCACCAGTAGGGTCAGGTGTCATCCTTTCAAGAGAGCCTTTTCCTTAGCTTTCATGAATACTTGTTGTTTCTATCTCAAGTAGGTCCTCTTGATAACACATTGAAATCAAGGAAGGAAATTGGAAAGCTGATATAATGATATTGGTGAGAAATTTTGAGACCTTAAAATGGTGACAAAGAAAGAGGAGATTTGAGAAATATTTGAGAGCTCATTATGTCAGGACTTTGTGACAGCTTGTTGTAGCGGAAGATTGAGATGGACAGGTCTGTTGCAGATTAGGTACTTAAATATTTGATGAATGAAGGAGAGAATTGACTACATAGGTACTATTAATAGAGGTAGCAGTCAGAAGGATATGTATTAGTTATCTACTGCTAGGTAGCAAATTATCCCAGGAACTGAGCAGCTTAAAGTAATAAGCATTTACCATTGCACACAAATTCTAGGGTTTGTTCCATAGATGTCATTTAGCTGGCTTGTTCTGGTTCAATAGTTCTCATGGAGTTGGTCAGGGCTGTAGATACTGTTGACTGTAGTTGACTGTAGCAGACTTTCTTACAGGTGAGTTAACTCATATGGCTGCATTCTGTGTGGTTCTGAGAACAACCTAAGTTAGTCATGCTTTTGCTTTCAAATGAGTGAATTTATTAAGTTGAGAGAGGGTCCCTCCCTGTAGGTGTCCAAGCAGGGAGGCAGGCCAAGTCACACAAAGAGATAAGAATGGAAACCTGGTAGCGATTTACTATGTCAACCTGGATCAGACTAATAGTAGTCAGTTTGTTCCCAGTGTATTTCATCCCAGCATAATTTGGAAAAAGTTTCCTGGTGTAATACAATATCCATTTCACAAGGAAGTGTGATTACATTGAAATTCAACTCAATTCAGGGTACATGTCATTTCCTACAAAAAGATGAGTTCTGGAGATACACTACTTGTCCTAGCTTAAGGGCCTAAGAGTCTGGCTTGGTCTTGGTCATACAGTTAGCTTAGAAGTTGTTTGGGTTATTAGCCACTTCTGGTCCTGGTTGTAGGAGCTTGGGGAGCCTCTGGTTATTAGGGTCATTTAGATTACTAGCCCACTTGTGGTCTTGGTTGTTAGAGCTTGATATGGCATAACGCAAGAGATAACACAGAGCACCAGATTGGTAATCACTTCCGGTTCTCAGCTTTGTAGATGGAAGAACAGGTTGTTGATCTTTCCCATTGGGAAGACAATCCTGTGTGCTGAACATTCCTGGTTTCTCTGGAGATCTGTGGGCTCAAAGACTTTCATGTTATGCTCCCAAAATTAAGTATATCATAAACAACAGTAAAGGGTTAAATAGCAAGGAACAGATAGAGAAAAGCAGCAGATAGTTAAACTCCATTAAAACAGTAGTCTACAATAGTGGACCAGAAGAAATGATTAAGATATGACTACAGTAGCCTGATTGAGATATCAAACAGAAGTAACATCATCATATTGGGGCTTGTAGAAACCCAATAGAAATGACTAGAGAAGTCGAGGCAATCACCTGGGGTTCCTGATTGAGCTTTCTCTGCATAGATGAGCTTCCCATGGCTGAACTTCAAACTTCCCATTCCCATTGCAGACATTTTAACTTCTGTTGGAAATGGATTACCTTCTAGCTGTTCTCAAGGGCACATTGTTTTAAATATTGGACTGTTTTTCCCGTTCTCTTCCCTCCCTGTGACAGAATCAGGGAATCTAGTCCTGCACAAGGAGTTTTGGAGGACACTGCGATAAACGGGTGGATCTGAGATGTGAGGATAAACCCTGTTTCCAGAGACATTTTTGTGGTGAACTTAAGGCAATTTACCAACACATTGTATATTATAGGCTGTGAGCAAAAAAACTTTAAATCTTGAAAGGATCTCTTCTTAGCAAGTAATTTAGGACAGGGGCCAGAGGCAAACAAGATGAAAACAATAATCTCTTTACAACATAATGATAAATTACATAGTATTCATTGCCTTTGGTATGTTTCCTGACTACAGCGACCAGCCATTTTTACAGCAGAGGAAGCAACTTCAGAAATATTTGCATTTCTCTACAATTTTGTAAAAAGGGTTAATGTTTTTCATGTTGATGGAGAAAAAGAGTCAGGATTACTCCAGAACCTGAGTTTTGCTGGATAAGTGCAGCAAATGAACTGCCTTAAAGAACATTAAAGAGCTTGGCTTCTCTACCGTTAGGGACTGGAACAGACTTTCCTTTGGCCCTCCAGCTCACAAATAATGACACAGAGATGTCTCATTAATTATGAAAGATCAGCCTTACCTTAAGCTTGTCCCAGTAGCTCTTATGAACCCATTTATTTTAATCTATGTAATATCATGTGGCTTATTACCTCATTTCTCCATGGTGCCCATGCTGCTTCCTCCGTGTCCGGTTGGTGATTGGTGACTCTACCCTCCTGGATTCCTCCTTCTCTTCCTTTCTCTCTATGGGAAACTTGCCTGTATCTTCTGCCTAGCTATTGGCCATTCAGCTTTTTATTACATCAATTGTAGAAACATACCTTCACAATGTATACATCCCACAATATTTCCCACTTTTTTGTCTAAATAGGAAAAAATTTTATCTCTAACATAGTAAAACTATATACAATAAGAACAATTGTCAGGTAACAATTACATTCACAATGTTTAGCCTATATGTATTTGGCAAATTTGGAGAGAGTACTGTATTATCAGTTATATCTTAGTGAGTCCAAAGTTTTATACCTAAACCATTTTCTATCATAAGTTGTATTTGCATCTTAAAAACATCTTTTCAGATCTTAAAACATCTTCTTAGATAAGTAACTTAAGCTTTTATGTTTCTTAACCTTATAAACTTTCCAATAAAAGAAACTCTATATAGAGGTTCTTCAATGCCCATCATCTTTTTATGAAGTAGATTGGTGCTGCCAGGAGCACACATGTCTCACTGTTATGACAAGCCTTAGGTTATTAAACATCTTAAGTGCCATATTCTGTAGGTCTTTGAAGTGTTCAAAGATTACCCACCTCTCTATCTAAAATGTATTTCTTTAACCTTGAAAACATACCTAACATGACTACAAGTTTGGTTGTTATAGATGACTAACTACTAATCTGCATTTCTCAATTATCCTTAATAGTTTATAATAATAGCTTTCAAAAACCAAAACTTTATATTTTATTTTAAAATGAACTGCATAGATATAATACCTTAAACAAGAGTAGAATCATATATACAGTAAAACAAAAATAACCTTAAATTTGTATCAATATTAAAAAATCTTTAACAATGTAAATCTTTTGAGATGAATAGTTGTCTTTTTATCCTATATTCCTATAAATGATGACAAGCATCCATAACCCACTGAATGACAAAAAATATCCACTCCACCTTTTGGAAATATGAATGTTGTATTCTGTAGACTGCTTCCTGATGTCTGGGAGCAACAGCATCCCCAGGGGACCCTGAGGAAATTGAGATAATGGTCACTTCCTAAGAAAACTAGCTATAACATTTGTTGTCCAGTCTCTGTGTAATGGGAAAGTGCAAGGCTTACCTGAAGTCCTGGCTAGAATAGTCTATGAGGCCAAACCATCTCCTTGAAATTGCTCTGAACACAGGGCACTGAGGATACTGCAACAGAGGCACTCTGAAAGGCTGGGTCACTCAATATCATTGGAGTCTGGTTACCTTGCTCTGGAAATATAGAAAGTTTGAAAGCTAATACGTATCTACATTAGCACAAATATGGAATGTGCATTGTATGAAAACCAGCTAAAGATGATTTTTTGTTTTATGTTTGAGCGGGTAAAAAGACAATGTCAACTTTATAAGTTTGTTTGGACTATATAACTATATGAAAGGATGGCATATAATAATAAGTCATGAGGACTCTGTAGCCAACAAAATGTATCATGTCTCATCCAGTCTCAGAGCTGTCCCCATGTGAAGGGGTCATCATATACCTCACCTTTCATATAGTTTTATTCAGTTTATTTCTTTATGTCTGTAGTCAAGATCTCAGCGAGTCTCCCCCAATCAAATCTGGCCCCTATTAATTTTGAAGAAATCCACAGCCTTTCATTTTCTGTAGAAACAAAAGCATAACCTTTCCCTAATACAATGCATTTTCTGAATTTCATTTTAAAGTTAAGATATCCCTAAAGTATCTAGGCTGGTTTAATTCACCAGTTCTTTTTAGTGTTCCCTGTCTCTTGACAACTATCATTTGCTCATCAGCATTCAAAATTTCAATGTCAACAAAACACCATTCAGGATCCAGACTCCCTATGTATTACTGTACTCTTTCTTTAGACTTTACTTAATAATTTTTAAAATATTTTTTCTATCACTGTCTATACCCATTTCTTTTTTTTCTTAAGCACCTACACACACAGTAGCCTATTTAAAGTCTTTTTCAGTCTGGATCTATTATACTGTATACCTGTTGTAAATGGAGACAGCTTATTTGTTCCTGGCTGCCCAGACCTGAATAATCACACAGAAACTAAATTAATTACAACACTTCTTGGCCTATTAGCTCAGGCTTCTTACCAACTAACTCACTTCTATTAATCAATGTATCACTACGAGGCTGTGGCCTACCAGTAAGGTTTCAGTGTGTGTGTTCTTTGGCAGCTACATTGTGTCTAAACAGAGACTTTTCTGGTAAAACACAGCCTCATAGTGATAAACAGATTAATAGAAATGGGTTAGTTTAAGATGTAAGAGTTAGCTAGGAATATGCCTAAGCTACTGGCCAAACAGTGTTGTAATTAATATAGTTTTTGTGTAATTATTCATGTCTTAGCAGTAGGATATGAGCAAGCAGTCTCCTTTTACAACCCATAGCATTCTTTGACAGCGTGAGCCAAACCTTAAGATGCTAAGCAACAGCTAGTCCCTCCACCATGGGACTCTGGAGTTTGATTCTGCCCCTCCTTAGTTCCATGAGAGTCAGCCTTAAGCTTGCAGGCCTGACCAAGAGCTGCATTTAACTGGGAGGTATGTTTAACCGAGAGATACATTTAACTGCTCCAGCTCTAGGAAGTTGATACCTGCACTGTGGCAGGTGTTGTTAATTAGCTTGCTATTTCTACTTAGTGTGTGGCTGCTGAAGGGGTCTACTGAACAATAGTGCCTCTTAAAGGAGCTGTGTCTGATTTTGTTGTTTCCTCCCCCTCTTCAGCTTTCTCAGGCCCTATGTGGAAACTTGGGCCCCATATTGGGTGCCATTTTCTTTGGGCCATCAACCTAGCTTATTATTTTTTATGAAAATAATAAAGACACAGAGACTTATTATTTTTTATGAAAGCTTGATTTTAGCTTAGGCACAGAGACTTATTATTTTTTATGAAAGCTTGATTTTAGCTTAGGCTTGTCCCACTAGCACTTATAGCTTAAATTAACCCATTTATTTTCATCTATGTTATGTTGCATGGCTTGTTACCTCATCTTTCTGTACTGCCCATGCTGTTTCCTTAGTGTCCAGCTGGCAACTCTGCTCTCCTAGATTCCTAAAAAACTCCAGACACAGATCCAAAAAACAACAACAACAACAAAACCCAAAAAGCTTAACCGCTCCTGTTCATGTTGGCGGGACACCCAACATGGACGCAGGGCAGAAATTCAATGAGGGACCAATCGGGGTAGCGAACACAGATTAGGCATCGGCTCCGGCTTCAGCCTTGGGCAATGCCTGCTGAGGGTAATAAAATCCAGCATTCACAGCGAGCTAACACGGAAAATCCCAGGGAGTTGCTAGCGGAGGGTAGAGAGTCCTCTGGTGCTATGGAAAAACCCAGCCCTGCCTGGCCGGGGGGGTCTTAAAAATCACCCACATGGGGCGCCACGTGTTGATTCAATTAATTATTGCCCACTCTAGCTATCTTTAAAGCATACACTTTAATAGGGATAAAGGACACAAGCAGATTTACCATACCAGACCCTGGATCTGTGCTTCTCCGAAGACGTTTACCGATCGACCCAAGATCCGCAGAGAGAGCTTTTTCATGCGGACTCAACCTTTTATACCTAATTGGGACCTGATGGTCCAACCCCGAATAATTAGCCAATGGCTAATGGCGGGGCATGGCTACTAGCCTGATAGGCTAAAGTCGTTTCCCCATCATCTTAGGGCTCTTTTAACTTCCTGTTTAAGTTTATCCCTAGCTTTTTTAAAAAAGGTATTGTGAATGAACTTGCTTGCTTTATTTCTTTCTCATTCTTGGTGTACCAAATTGGCTGATTTTGTCTCTTGATTTGTATCTTGTCACATTGCAGCAAAGTGACATAATTGTATGAATATTGGCATGAGAGGGACATTGGCCAGTTGAGCCACAGGGCCTCTCAATGGGTGAGAGAGACAGACACGCTATGCAGACAGGGGTTTTATTGGGAGAGGGAATGGGAAAAGAGTGAAAGGAAGCAGGGAGTGGGAAAAACTGGCCTCTGGGAACAGGAGTGGTGGAAGACAGAGAGGGGGAGACAAAGACCTGCCTGCCTCTTTAGAGGAGAAAGAGCAGGAATGGGTGGAGTGTCTTTTAAAGGGGCCTTTTATGCCTACATATATAGTCTTATGCACTCATGCAGCCATGAAGCATGACATAGTGACGTAGTGACCTAGTGATGTAGTGACCTAGTGATGTAGTGATGTATTGACTCAAAGGGGAGTGCAGACAAGTGCATCTTGACAAGTGACAGGGGAATGGCCAATGTAATGCCTGAATGCTAACAAAAGGTCTTTTGGTGGCACCTTCAGATTTTTCTAAGTAGGCTTATGTTACCTGCTCATGACTTCTTTCTGTGATGATTATCTTTATTGTCAACTTGATGGGATTTAGACTCACCATGGCAACACCTGTCTAGGTGTGTCTGTGAGGATGTTTCCAACTCAGTTTAACAGAGCAGGAAAGATGCAGAATGTGGGAGGCTGTCTCATGGGCTGGGATCCCAGACTAAATGGAGAAAGGGAATGAGCAACAGCACCCCGTCCCCCTCTCTGCCTCCTAAGCATAGTGGCTCTGTGACCAGCTACCTCATGCTCCATACCCCCCATGCTGTAATGAGTTATACCCTCAAACTGTGTCAACATCGACTTGTGTGAGAGGTATGTGGACATCTTCTAGTTCTTATTTCAGATGCAATCCCTTTAAGTTTCTTTGCAGTCAGTCTGATGGTGGCTCTGTTTGTCACCTATGGTCAGCCTTTGTTATGTTGAGTTAGGATGCTTCAAGTCCTTGTTTCTTTGGACTTTTCTTTCATGGAAGAGATGGATTTCCATGAAAGACTATTTTTGCATCTATTGAAGTCATTATGCTATTGTTCTTCCTTGCTTTCATTTATGACCAGGATTACATTTATTGACTTGATTATGTTGAGCCATCTCTGCAAGCAAGCATCCCTAGTATTAAAGCAGTTTAATCATATTGTGTGGTCTTTTAAAGAAGTTGTAAATTAAGTTCACAAGTGTTTTTCTGATGGATTTTCCATCTGTGTTCATCAATGGCATCTGTCTGTAATTTCCCCTTTTTGCTGTCCTCATGAGGTTTGATATTAGGATATTGCATCATAGAATGGACCTGGAACATTCTCTCCTTTCTGTGGTATAGAACACCTGGAGGTGTATCAGTGCCTTTATGGACCTGGTAAAGGTTAACTGGAGAATACATCATGTCCTGTGCTCTTGTTTTGCTAGGAGACTTATTATTACTCTGCCAGTTTCATTGCTTTTGATAGATTTGTTTTGGCTGTTTATGACATCTTGGTTAAATTTGGGTAGGCCATATGAGTCTAGAAATCTATTTCTTCTGTCTTCTCTGTAGCACTGGAGTATAAATTCTCAAAACAAGGTCTGGAAGATCATTAGGTCTCTGTTGTACTGTCTCCATTCTTGTCTCTAATGTTATTCATTTGCATTTTCCTTTCTTTGGGTTAATTTAGTAATAGCTTGCCAATCTTATTTATCTTTTAAAGAACCAATTTGTTTCAACAATCCTTTATATGGATCTTTTAATTTCAATTCATTAAATGGAGTATTTCTTTTCTTTTATATTGGTTTTATGTTTGCTTTGTTTTTGTTTTTCAAAGATCTTGATGACTATCCTTAAAGTGATTATTTGAGGTCTGGTTTTTTTAAATGTAGGAAGTTATAGTTTTGAACTACCCTCTTTCTTTTATCTTCACTGTGTTTCTAGTATTTTATGTTTTGATTTTCATTGCATCTAGGAATTTAAAAATTTTCCCCTAGGTATTTTAGTCATCCTTTGAGCATTGAAAAGAAAATTATTGTTTTTATCTCTGTGCTCAGATTTCTTTTTCATTTCATTATGATGTGGTAAAATTCATGAAATTTTTTCTTTATATTTGTTAAGACCTGCATTGTGGTCTAATGTATAATCTATTCTGGAGAAAATTCCCTGAGCTGGTAAGAAAATGTTTCCTTTTCATTTGTTGGATTCTGTAGATGTCTGTTAAGCCCATTTGATTCAGAGTGCTTTAACTCTTGATAGTTCCTTGATTCCTTGACTTGGTCTATCTATTGGTAGAGCAATGGTGAAGGCCACCTACAATGGTTGTAGGGTGGATGTGTCCCCATATGTATGTGTTATTTATTTTATGGACTAAGATATACCTAAGTTCAGTGCGTTATATGTAAAATTATTGTCTCCTCTTAGGTAGGTTGGTTGCCTAATTAATATGTAGTAGCTATATTTGTCTCCTTTTATTAATGTTGTCTGGAGGTTTGCTTTGCCATTTGTGAATATATTTCATCCTTTTTGCTTTTGGATTCAGTGCTTTGAAAAATCATTTCCCATTATTTCCTTTTCAGTCCATGTGTGTCATGGATGAGTTGAGTTTCTTGTAGACATTAAGTAGTTGGGTTTTGTTTTTAATCAGTCTTTTAGTTAGAGTTTTTAAAAGACTTGCTTTTACATACTTTTGTGGTATGTGCAAGGTTGTTTTTCCTACATGTATGTACCACTCGTGTGCCCGATGCCCTTGAAGGTCAGAAGAGGGTATCCCATCACCTGGAACGAGAGTTTGATCTGGTTATAAGTGGACACATGGGCACTGGAAATTAAACCTGAGTCCTTCTGGAAGAGCAGCCAGTACTCTTAGCAGCTGAGCCATATCTCCAGCCCATCTGTTATTTTTAACTGGAGAATTAAGGCCATACATTTAGAATTATTGCTGGCAGATATGCCCTAACTTCTGTCATTTGGTTGCTTTGAATACTCTATCCTCTTTTCTGTCTCCTTTACTTATCTTAAAGTTTTGGTGATCTATGAAAAGTTTCTGTACCCCAATAAGACTCTCTGCTGATGCAATCAATAATTCAAACCAGACCAAATCGATCTGAATTAGATAAAGCCCAGGTTTAATGGATACCAACGCTTCTGGATGGCTTTCCAGCCCCCAGAGAGGAGATGCGAAAGATGTCCAGAAAAATCACGTTTGTTCTCTGGGGTGCAGTTTAAATACCCTGGGGGAGTGATCTTGAGCATCTCTGGGGAGGGGGTCGTCATTTGGTGGGCTTTCTCAGGCCTGGAGTCTGGACTGAGGCAACTCCCAGAAGAGGGAGCTTGGGATGGAGCTTCCACCCTAAGAATCTACTGCATTAATGTTGTTTAATTTTTCTCCTAATGCTTGTTTGCTCTTCTCTTCCATTGAAATTTATTGTTTTTTGAGCTGCTGTGGTTTAGACTTCCCTTCTGCCTTACCTTCTACAGTGCTGACTTAGTGACCACGGATCCTTTGGTTTATTCTTAAAATATCTTTATTACTCCACTGCTTCTGATGGATACCTTTTCTGGATGCAAAAATCAAGGTTGGCAGTGATTAAAAAAATTTTTTTTTCAGTGCTTGAAATGCATCATGCCCTCTTGGCACAGTTTCTGTTTTGATGTCTGCAGTTATTTTGATGTGATTGCTTTGTTGAATACCACAAAGCATTTATACAACAAAGTGCTTTGTTGGAGCCACTGTCTTTCAGGTTGTAGAGAATCTTCTTTGTCTGCAGTGGAATCGGCCCTGTCATGGTTTCTTCTTTATTGGGAGATTTCACTACTAATCTCATTGCTCATTGTGCATCAGTGAAGGCTATTTACATCATCGTTGTTTCACCTCAAGTCAAATGTGTCCCCTCCCAGACTTCTGAATGTCCTGAAGACTACTTTCAAACTAGCACCCTATGAACTTCTGGGTCTCACTGGCAGTTCTTTCCCTGTGCTTTCTGCTTCTCCATGCTTTTTAGCTTTCTAACCACTCTTGAGGCTCATTTCTCTTTTCTCTTCGTTTCTCCTCAGAGTGTAGTCTGCCCTTTGTGTCCCCTCAGTCCCAGAGCAGTGTGGAGAAACGTTTGAAATCGGCAGTCTTGTCCCTACTCAGTTTCAGTGTCTCATTATAGCTTCTTCAGTAGGTGATATTCATTCGCTGGGCAGGAAAATCCTGAGATGTAGCACTGCTTAAAATAACTTTGTCAACTTGTAAAGTAGAAAGGCTAAGAGGCTACCTCTCTGAAGCATTTGAATCCTGTGTAAATGCCAGTTTTTTATGTTCAAAATGGTAAGAACTGGCTGTTTCTTGTAGGCTTCTTGTCTACGCATTTCTGTTTTCTTCCATTTTGCTGGGTCCCAGCTCCAGATGCAGGCAGCTGGATCCTGTACCTGTTCTTATGTCGCTGTGTCCTGTATTTCCTGAAAATTTGCCACATTCTTTTCAATATTCATATGTGCATATTTTTGTTCCAAAATTAAATTTTTGTTGATTTAGCCACTATCGATACTGACCAACCATGATTCACAGTATTTGTACACTTCCAGCAACACATGACAGTCCTACCAGGAGTTTGTAATCAAACCTCTTGATTGTATGTCACCACATGTCTCTGCAGCCACATCTGTCCACTGAACACTCTTTGAGTATGCTTTGCTTTCTCACTGGACTACCACTTACTCCTTGCAGGTACCACTTGCTTATTCTCACACATCCCTTGAGTAGGCAGTACCTTTTAGTTCTCGGCACAACCTGTAAACTAGTCCTCCTTTACCATGTTTTCAATAGAATTCCTGAGGTGACGTCAGCCCCTGTGCTGCCTATAGCCACACTCTGCTACTTCCCATTCTCCCAGCATGGATCCATCACACATTCTGCCCTCAGATTTCTTGAGTGTTTCAAACTCTATGAGCTTCATCTTTACTTGTAGCCTGAAAAATAAAAACCCAGAGGTAGATATTTGGGTTCAACCTGGAATCCAGAAAAGCAAAGTAGCCAAACCACTAGAGAAGTCTTACCTCTACCGAGACTGGGCGACCACAGCCTAAGCAGATTAAGCAGGGAGATTCTCTCCTCCCATTTTGTATTCCCTCTAGTGCTGGAATTAAGGGTGCATGGCTCCCTAGTACTGGGTTTAAAGGTGTGAGCCACCACCACCTGGATATATTCCTGCATTGATCACAGTTCCCTCCTTTGAGCTGAGATTTCCTCCCAGATAGACAAAGTTGACTATCTGCTTGAGATTCTGATTCTTTACTACAGTGTTATAGTCCTGTGCGCCCTTCCCATGTGTTGTATCTCAGTCTTCTTGATGTTGACTTCCACACCAAGGGTCTCACTTCCACCACTCTGCTTACCATGGCCTGCAGCTCATTTGGACTTTCAGCAAGTAGTGCTGTAGCGATGGTGAAACGCAAGTTATTGATTTGCACACACCTATCTGCACACCTATCTCCTCATCCTCCAGGGCTGTTGCTATTATTAATTCCAGGAATATATTAAAGAGTAGTGTTAAGAGAATGTATCCTCAAAACAGCAGCTGAATGTGTTTGAGATGGCATGACTCAGGGAGATTCTAGGCATCACATGAAGAGATAGGCTGTGCAACGATGACATTAAGAAGCATCCCCATCTACAGAAAGAAGTAAACTACAGGGTACAGCAAGGGTGCTTCAGATACTTCAGCCATGTTATGAGAATGAATGGTGGCAGGTAGCCGAAGATAGCACTGTTTGGAGGAACGCACGGGATAAGGCGAAGAGGAAGGCCCCCCAAACACTGGATAGACAGCATAAAGGAAGGCTGTGGAACCTTGGGTATGACAATAACTCAAGCATCTAGGACTGCCCAAGGCAGGAACAACTGGAGAACCTCCATAAACGGGCTGCCCATGCATGCTGAAGTACTGCATTGTGGGACCATAAATGATGAATGAATGATGAGCTTATGTAACAGCAAGCTATAGTGTAGATTATAAAAATATAATGAGTTAATGCGAAATTATATATCAAATAACAGGTCTTTGGAAGTATTAAAATGTGCTTTTCTGATAAAGTAGCAAAAGGAGAGATGTGTGGATGAGAGCAGTAGGTATATAAAATTCAGGAGAGCAATCACGCACTACAGAAGTATTCATAACAATAAACATCTGGAGTGCTGAATAAACCGTATGCCGCACTCTGCCATCACTTATCTTGGCTATAGTTGGGAGCACAAAGTCTTTCTTTGGGTACTTATATCTTTAACTGTCACCCAATTCAAACATAGATTGGATTAGAAAGGTGAAAAGACTAGAATAATTCTGGAAAGTAGATAAGATGTTGAGAGAAAGGCTTTAAAAAAAACAAAACAACAAAAAACCATAAATTAAAATTTAGGAAATAATTTTCTTGGACATGATCATTTCTAATGTTGAACTCAACAATAAGGAAATTCACAGCGGATTTTTATTACTGACAGAAATGATGGGGAATGAAAGTTCTTACAAAGAAAAATATGTGGAGATGGTTACTCATGGCTTGCATATTGTAGGCTACCCTACACTAACGGGCCTGCTGTGTAACTCTGTTTCCATAACTTCATTTACTGCCCAAGGGATGCCACAGGCAAGATGTTCCCTCCCATCCTCAGCAATGCAGCTTCGTGAACTGAAGCACATTAGCCCCCATTTAGTCCCCGTTTGGCTGTGAGACTCTCTGTCCCCTGAGAACATCTGATGGTGGTGATGAGAGCTGCTCCGTGTGTTTATCCTTGCTTTCTGTCCTTGCTTTAAGCCCTGAGATATCTCTGAATAAAGGATTCAGGGACGCCCAGAATAGGCTCTGGAACACTCATCACAGGGAGTCCCCTGGCTCTGTGGAACCTCGAATTCCACTTCACATCTTCAGCACTGCTGACTAATGGTTGCTAAACCAGGTGACAGCCATTTATCCCACATGCGTTCTGTTACCTGTTGTTGCTCTGATTATTTCTTGGTATCCTTTATGTCACCTAAAAGTACCATTGTATTGTGCCCCCAAGTTCTTGAGTCAGGAATTCCAAACAAGACAGTCAGATGACTGTATATGACTCAAAGAGCTGGGAGATGAAACAGATACTCCCTAGAGGCCTTTGTTACACGTCTGGCACTTGCACCAGGGTGAATGAAAGGTTGGACTCAGCTGGAAGCATTGACCAAAGGCCTCTGCTGTCCTGAATATGTAGCCTCTTGTAGAATGATCTCTTTGTGTCAGTTACCTTTATTTTATTACTGTATAAATGCAGGGCAGGGTATTAATGCCCTTTGGAAAGGAAGAGCCTAGCAAAAGCTAATTAATGAGTTCCTAGTAAATTATTGAACAATGATTCCTCCTCCCCTTATTTTTAATGATGGAAACAAAAATAAGCATCTGGAATACCGTCTTGATCTTGCACATTTTGTCTCCCTTTAAACTCAATGTTGGTGTCCAACTTGACCTTTCATTTCTGAGCTGGACCTTTAAAGGCATCCCTGTTGAAGACAGTTTTGTGCAAGAGGATACCCACAGAGTGCATTGTGGCATGAGGTGACTGTAGTTATATACCTTCTTGGGAGACTTGATCTTTGACTTCCTGGTGATTTTCTTCTTTCCCGTGATAGCTGACGCTTGGGAAATGGCAATGAATGGTCAGTCCCAATACCACGGTAAGATTATAGGTGCTTTCTGAGGTGTCATCATCAGTGTTTTCCATGAGGACAACTTTATGTCTGGAGTAGCATCTAGTTAGGACCAGCATTGACCAGTAACACTTTCCTAGGTTTCATGAACTTACCCAAATGGTAAGCTCTGTCAACTGGGAGGGACACAACAGGCAGGAAGGAAGGCCACTCTGAATAGCTATATTCTATGGAGCTGTTTGAAGGTTGTAGTTGTGGAGTTGAAAAATGTAACTGTGTGGTAAGAACCAGGATTTAGTAGACAGTTGATCTGGTGCCCAGTGCCAAGTGCTGCCCTTGAACAACAAAAGACCTCTATTCTAGTGACTTTGAAATGTTGCTGTGGTGTAGAATTCTAAATTACTTTGTGGAAGCTTCTTTCCACTTCAGCCTGTAAGGTTGTCATCTGCATCTGGGAGTCTGCCACAACTCAGGTCCTATCACTGTCCAAAACTGAACTAATCGTCTTTATCTCCCACATGACACAGAGAAAGACATGACACAGAGAAAGACATGATCTACAATGCCTGGTTTCCTCTCAGCTCTGCCATTTCTGACTAGCTCTATCTTAAATTTAGGCTTTAAAAGTATAGCTCTGGAATTAAATTAACTTCTCTTTTGTGTTAGATATTTATATTTTTCTTTTCAAATACCTTTTATATTCTCATTTTTTTGTTAGCTCTTTGAGAATTTTTTTGTTTCTTTTGTTTTTGTGGGTTTTTTTGTTTGAGACAGGCTGTTTCTGTGTAGCCTTGGCTATCCTGCAACTTGCCTTGTAGACCAGGGTGGCCATGAACCTGCCTTTGCCTCCTGAGTGCTGGAATTAAAGGTGTGCGCTGCTAAGTCAATACTTGCTCAATTTTTCCATGTTCTATGACTCAAATATGTGATGTCTTCAACAGTAGGGTTTCAGTGTCAAGTTCTAGAAAGTAGCCTAGAACATGGGCAGTAGGAGGAGGAGGGTCTGGGGCCGCTTGTTTGTTCTGACCACCCAGAACAGAAATAACCGCACAGAAATTATATTAATTAAAACACTGCTTGGCCTATTAGCTCTAGCTTCTTATTGGCTAACTCTTATATTAATTTAACCCATTTCTATTAATTTGTATATCGCCACATGGCAATAGCTTACCAGCAAAGGTTCTAACTGGCATTTGTCTCAGGCAGAGTATCTATGGCCTCTCTCTGACTCTGCTTTCTTCCTCCCAGAATTCAGTTCTGTCTTCCCCGCCTACCTAAGTTCTGCTCGATCAACAGGCCAAGGAAGTTTCTTTATTCATTAACCAATGAAAGCTGCACATAGACAGAAGGACCTCCTATACCAGGCAGTAGCCTGTGACATTTTATATTTTCCTTTTCCTTTCTGCTACCTTGTGGAGGAATCAATGCTGGCCTTTGTTTTGCAATACTTCTTGACTTTGATGTTCCTATGTTTTAGATATCTTGCATAGTATTATGACTAGACTGTCAATAATACAGTCCCTACACAAGCTCTAATTCTCTCCTTGTTGTTTGCCATGTCAAATAATGGGTGCTCTGAAAAAAATTACATATGTGCGTATGTATATGGGATGGTTGAAAGTGGGATGTACGCAGGGTGTCACTGAATTAAATGTGTCTTATTTTCCCTAAAGACTTTTAATGCTTATAACTTTAAGTTCTAGAACTTCATTATGCTTCTTCAAATCCTGTCATGATGCTGTGGAGATTATCTCAGTAGGGAAAGCATCATAATGTTTGTTTCATTAAGCTATATGTACGTCCTGCTGAGAAGTAGATTGCAACCTAAAATGTTTATCACTGTAGCAAACAACAGGAAAAGGTATTTCAAAACACTCTTGCTTCCCTTAAAATTGAATTCATTATGCTATGGTCATATTTCAAAAGTTTTTGTCTTGTAAAATTTTGGTTTTTTTTTAAGTGCTAAATTTTATTGTATCTTTGTGTCTCTTAAATCAATAAGTGGCTCTTCACCTTTTATTCCATTTAGTCACTCTGGAAGGTGTGACTGGGGCCATCAGGATGGATGTAGTGGAATAAATGTGTAGTTTCTTAACAGGGTGACTTAATGATTGTTCTACTACCCCCTGTCCCTGCACCAAATTGAGATCATCTTCTATAATTATCAAAAGTTGCTAATGAATGTGAGCTATCTCCCAGTTTATTAGATTAAAACATTGGTAAAGCACACAATTAGCCTTGGGTTCTCACATAAAGACCTGCTTTGGAAGTGCCTGCTGTTTGGGGAAGAGAACCACTAACAGAGCCATATCCCTGGAAGTCAGAAGTGGAGGATTTATAGCCCAACCTGATTTGTCTGTGATAGCAGGTTACTGTCTGGGAACATGTGAGTAATCTTAATTACTCAGTTTTATGTCAGTCCTCTGTAAAACATAAAGAGCATTTGTTCAATTTGTGTTGCTATAATGAAGTGCTTGAGGCTGGGTATGGTCTAAGTTAAAAGGTTTATTTTGCTAATAAATTTTGATGACTAGAAAGTCTAAGCAGCCTGGTACTAGTGTCATGGTGAGACTCCATGACCTGGTGGAGAAGAAAAAGGGAAAGTGGCCACAAATCAAAACTACTAAGCACATGGTGTCGCTTCCTTTCTAACTGCCGACTCTGTAAACAGCTGCCGCATGCCTTAGATGGCCGGCCCACTCCTCGTGGAGATTATCCTGTTCATGGACCTCAAATCTTGTGGTCTAATTATCTTTTACCACATTAGCTTCCCAACTCTGTAGACCAAGCTGCTAGCCTGTGAACTTGTGCAAATGGAGCAATACCACAAATCCTAGCATAGGCTGTCACTATGGTTGTTGACAGACTGGACTTTGTAGAATTATACACCTTCATCAGTAGACCAAACATCTGCGACAGAGCATGTCTAGACTTCGGGTCAGCCATCGGATTCTCTTGCTGCCAGGACCCAAATGACTCTCCAATGAAGTCTCATATTTATATCCCAGAGTTGTATTAAGAAGCTCAGGGCTCTCACGAGTTAGTAATATCTTTTAAATGTTCCTTCCCTAATAGCTCACACCACTCAATTTATCCTCTGTAATGAAACTAAAACTTTAATTTTTCAAATGCACATCAAATCAAGTCATTCTTTTGCTGGAGGTCTTTCACTGGCTCTCTACCCCCTGAGGAATGAAAGGGTTAAAAGGAATATGCTGAATTCTGTCAAAGATACTTATGATTTTGTTTTAGTAACTCATTATACTACAGTGTCTTCCTATAGGACAGACAGCTCAGTAAATTAGATTTCCTGGTGAGTTATCTTGAAAGCCCCTGCCTATACAGCCTGTATAATACTGACCATTCCCAGCTAGAGTTGCTTCTTAGCCTGTCTCTGGTGAGCACTTGGTTTTGTTTCTTGGACTTATTTGGTGAAAGTGACTTCAAGTTTAGGTGAGGTGAGAAACACTGCTAGGTCTTTGAAGACTGAAGCACTACCCAGTGTGACCTGCTTTTGTTACCCTGCACGTGTTGATGGGAACTGTTGGCTGGTTGGGGCAACAGTTCTGCTTGCCTTATGTTTTGGTGGCCAGTTTGGCTTCTGAGTGAGGAGCAGATCCTAGCACAGTAGGAGGACAAGCACAGGTAAGTCAGGCACGTGGTCCATGCCTTAAATCCAGAGGTGCTGGTGCCTTGCAATGAAAATGGAGATGACAGCAGAGATTGATGATGCCTTTTGGAGGTGAACAGACAGAACATAATAATAATGGCTTCATATGGGTAGGGAAGAGCGCTAGGTGAAGTGTGCATTTTAGAAAATAGGTTCTTATTCTCAAAGCCATTAATAAAAATTATATTCAATCTTAGAATTTTTCTTGTGATTAGATAACTAATGTCAGTGGTTAGAAATAAAATATGTGACTTAACAATAGAAGGTCCCAGTAGCAGTTTGTGTAGTAGAAGCTGCTGTCAATGAGTGTGGTCAGGAGGCTTCAGAGTAACCCAGGAAAGAACTCCAAAGCTCCTGGGATAAGCCAGGAAGCCTGTAACTAGCTCGGGACCAGTCTGGCGTAGATGCTGGACCTCAGATGGCTGTGGGCTTCAGCAGACTGACTCTCAAGAATGGTGTCCCACCACATACAGTAGTATACAGCATGTGCTATATCAAATAACCTGGCAGCTCCACCTGAGTTACCTTGTTGAATTTTACTGCTGTGCAAGTTCTTATTCAGAAGCCTGTTTATTGAGTCCTGTGATTAGCCAAGGCCATGTGGCCAAACAAGCTAACATGTTATAACTCTCCCTCCCGCTCATCCCCTCAGGCCAGTGCCATTGTGCTCACCAATGCTCTTCAGTCTGAGGATCTGTGGTGTAGATTGTTGTAAGAGGCAGAGACGGCTGTGTCCCGCCACCGCCCAGCTCCCAGCCGCCGGCCGGCTTATACCCGAAATAACCACATGAAAACTGTATTCATTTAAATTACTGCCTGGCCCATTATCTCTAGCCTTTGCTTGGCTAACTCTTACATCTTAAACTAACCCATTTCTAAAAGTCTGTGTGTCACCACGAGGTGGTGGCTTACCGGACGATTCTAACGTACATCCATCTCCGGTAGGAGCATCATGACGTCTTGTGTCTTCCCTTCTCCCCAGCCTTCTGTTCTGTCTACTCTGCCCACCTGAGAGCTGACCTATCCCTACAGGCCAGGCAGTCTGTTTATTTAACCAATGAAAGCACAGAAATACAGAAGAACCCTCCTACAGTAGATCCTTAAGGGGTGTAGCGGTCATTCTTCTTCAGGTCTGTCCTTGGTTTGTAGTCACTCAGTATCACTTCATTTAGTGTCAAGCTTTGCCAGAGCAAGGTGGGGCCTGCCCTAAACTGTAGAGAAATGCCCGCCGTACTGGTTGCATTAAGCTGATGAGTTTTGACAGGAGTTGTCTTCCTCTTTCTGGTGAGCAACCCCTTTCTCCTCCAGGATTGACCACATGGATTTGTTACGAACAGTCTTGTCTCTTCCTGACATGGAACTTCTAAGAAAAGAGTTAACTTGTTGGCTGATGAGTCATTAGTTTTGCCCAATACATATTTATTTGTAATATGCCATATCTAGTTGACTATTGAAAAGTCAGTCACCAGATACAAACCAAAGACATAAATGTGTATGAGGACAGCACACGTTATGTTAAATAGAAACTCTATAAAGGATATGTTGAAATATTATAGGAACCCACATATTGTGAGTATCCCTGAAGTTCAAATACTGTTTTGCAACAGAAATGATGGTATAGTCAGTGCTAAAAATATTTTTACATGATTTTGCAGATGCAATTTTGACAATATTGTCTAGTATTACTGTGTATTGTGCATCTGAATGTCTTTGCAGAGAAAATAGAAATTGAGGATTGTGATAATATGGGCTGGAAGTTATTAGATGGGCATAGTAAAAACTACAGTGTATTTTTAGGTAACTTTTATTTGATCGGCATCCAGTTACTGTATAATTGTCATGAAGTTAGCTTCCCAAAGTAAATGTTTTTAATAATGAAACTAATGGTTTTGGCATCTTCTCAGATTGCAAGTATTATTTATGATTTTCATTTTTCCCAGTACTTTCCTCTCATGTCTAATCTCTTTAATTCATAAAAATAAAATTTTAGCATTCTCCCTTTCCTTCCTTGTGTTCTAAACTTTCTACAGTGAACAGATTAAAAAAAAACAGGAAATATATAACACAGATAATCTTTCCCAAGTATAGTTTTTAATAATGGGACAAGAAGAGAGTGTTCCAGGAGAGCAGTGGTATTGGTAAAGATGTAGAAACAATGAAACAGTTAATTTCATAATATTTCCAACTTCTCTAATCAATAGTTTATTTTTTTTTTAAAGAAAACACTTGGCTTCACGGTGCTCCAAAGGAAACTGGAAATCTCCATTACACAGTTTGAGTGTCTGGCATGGTCATTGCTAAATTCGTGGTAGTGCATGATTCTTCTTGTCTGACTATGGATGGCAGGCATTCAGTTTCTGTAGCCCTGTCATGGCCCCTTTCCACTACCGTTGCTGCCTTGTCCAGTTCCGAGGTTCAGTCAGCAGGACTTCCTGTTAAGTGACTGCACTGTGCTGCTTCAGCCGTTCCTGTCCTTGAGAAGGCTGCCCGTGGGGACAGGAGTAGTGTGAGGGGCTTCCTAAAGCCCTTCAGCTGAGCCAAGCCATGGCCAGGCTCAGGACAAGCTCCTGAAAGCAGCCCACCAGGCAGCAATGAGAGAGGACTAGAGGGGATACCTACTTAAAAGAAAACACTGGCTTCTTGCTGGACCTCCTAGTCACAACCAGAAGAACAAGCACGAGCCAGAGATTTGGAGACATGCACCCAGTTGCAGTGTTTTACTTTGGCAGGTAGAGAAGTGGCCTTCCTTTTCTCTTGAAGTTGCCTCGTTTCTCTGTAATTAGGACCTAACTTTGTTTTGTTTAGATCTCTGAAGTCATCACAAACATGAGCTTGAGGACTAGAGGAGGGAAGGATGGCTTCTATGGCTTTATTTTACATCTGCCCGTGTCATTCGTCTTTGCACGGGGAAAACACTGGTGGGAGAAGTTGTGTGTAATGACGTTCTAATGGAAGAAACCACTAAATTCTTCTTTTTATGAGCACTCTTCTCTCGATGCTTGCCTGTCTGAGGAAACCTTGTCCAGATCAGCCTGAGAGAGTGCTCCTGGTGGGTCGCGTTACACTGCTGTGACCAAGTTAAGTGAAAAAGAAATCATTTAAAAGAGGAAGGTTTCATGGTTGCTTTGCCCCGTGCGCTTTAGATGAGCTTCATCACAGTGAAAGTTTGTGCCAAAAAAAAAAAAAAGAAAAGAAAAGAAAGAAAGAAAGAAAGAGAAAGGTGGTGGTAGCCAGGAAGCAGATAGAGAGGGTGGGGGAAGAAGAAGAGAGAGTCAATGTTAATATGGGCTCTGTTCTTCCCCTACTTTTCTTCCATCTGGTTCCCAGCCTGTGTGACAGAATCCCCTATGTTCAGGATGGGTCTTCCCACTTTGGGAAATCATCTTAAGAAATGCCACCATGCCCCAGGGATGTGCTCTCTAAATCCAGGCACCTCCCAGTCCAGTCAAGTTGGTAGTGAAGATTGTCACAGCACTGTGGCTGCTAATCACCACACATAAGTGTGAATGTGATCTTTCTTAATCAATCTAGTTAATCCTTCTTATGTTTTAAAGATTTATTTTTATTTTATGCACACTTTATTTTTGCCTGTGTGTATGTCTGTGTACCATATGCACTCCATGTCCATGGAATCTAGCAGAAAGCCTCTGGTTCTCCACTACTGGAGTTACAGGTGGGGGTTAATTGCCGTATGGGCACTGGCAACAGCACCCAGGTCTGCAAGAGCAACAAGTGCTCTTAATCATGACAACAGCTCTCAGGCCTTTAACTAGTCATTAAAAAAATAATAAAATAAAAAATAAAAACCCCCAACTTTTTACTTCTTTGTTTTCTACTCTTCATTTCATTCTTCGCCAGTTGTTTGTTCCCTTTTGGTACTATCATGTAGAGTTCACTCCTTTCTTGGTTCTTTTTGAGATGTGGTTTGTTTTATTGATTTGATGTTTTTGTTCTTTTTCATGGTAGTCGATAATGACTGTGTAGCTATATTGTTGCGGTAGGAAAACAGCCATCAATAGCATGTAAATTAATGAACTTGGCTGTGATCTTTTATATATAAAAAAGACTGAGGCCTTGTTTGCCAACATCTGTTTAAGTTACATTCCAAAAATCTTGAAATAAGTTTTTTTTTTTTTGTTGGTATTCATGGCCTTCCTGCCCTTGCCCTAAAGGACATTGGATTTTTCTCTTCTCCAGGTTTCCACAGGTATCATTGGTTCATGGTCTGGAGGGAGAGAGTAGCCCTGCCTTGACCTGGGTTAGGCTTGTGAGAGATCTGGGTAGCTTTGCACTTGGCCCTCGGTGGCAGCCCCGTCCCAGTAGGAGGCTTTCTCTGTAGTCTTGCTCCAGCTGCAGGTTTTCCTGTAATCATCCTAAACTTACAGAGGACACAAACAAGAGTCGGCCCCTGGCTGGACCTATTGCTGCAGGAAGTTTCAGATTCTGGCACTTGCCCACGCTGCTTTCCCTTCAGCAATTCCTTACAACACTCCTCTGAATTTTTCTCACCTGCATGTAGGATAGCCTGCTTTCTTCCCTTGTGCAAACCACAGGGCTTGTTCCCTGACTGGCCTGGGAGGCTTTTCTGGTACTGCATTGCAGTTGGTGCTGTCTGACAAGTTCAAGAAGATGACGACCTTTGTAGGCTGACATTTATCAGGTGTGGTTTGTCGTTCACCTTTCTGCATCTCAGGTGGCAATGGAAAGGCTGTTAGATGAGCTTCTTAAATGAGCATACCCAAATGCCAGGGCAAAGAGACCTTTTCTTTGGGTGGGTGGTTCATTTTCTCTGGGAAATTCTTTGACCTGTTGCAGGGACCAGTGGAACGTTACTGCTAGCATTCAGAGGCTGTGGGGGGGAGATGCTAAGGATTTAGGTTCTAGGTGTGGTTTTTAAAGTAGACTTTGTTTTAGATTTGCAGCAGAACTGATTGGAAATTACAGGTGTTTTGCATACACTCCCTTCAGTACACAGATCCTTGTCTATTATAAAAGTTTCCTGCAGCAGGAAGCACGTTTATTAGAACTAAGGGTCCCACAGTGGCACATCATGACCACCATAGTTTACAGTAGGGCTTCACTTGGACCCATCAATAACACATATCCCAGTTACTAGACCCAATCAGTCAATTAATAAATCAAAACATATTATTAGTTAATTGGGCGATAAAGCTACGGAAGGACATCTGGATCACTGTCAAGTTTCAGCAATTTTGAACAACTACCTGTGGGTTTTTGTGTAAGCGTGTTTTCACTTGGTGAGTAGCATGGATTAAAATTGCTATGCTATACGATGAAACTGTTTAGTCTTGTAAGACTGCTGAGCTGTGAAAAGTCTGGGCTGCTCCTGCTAGTAACCAAGGGGAGTTCCTTCCCTTCCTTATCAACACTGGCCCAATGAGAATTTGGGCCATTATTCTAACAAGTGTGTTATGGTCCCCAATTGTTTGAAAGTTCCCAAAGACACATGATTCTAAGCATCCTTCACGCTTTTGCCATCACGTGTCTTCTTTGGTGTTCTATCTTTTAGGCTTTTTTGCTTGTTGTGAAGTCTGAAGAGTTCCTACCCATCGTGGGTATCCATCTTGTATCCTTTCTCATGTTTTCTCACTTGGAGGCTCCTTAGGCTGTCCCACTGAATTCTGCTCTTCTTTCCTATTTCACTCCTGGCTCCTGAACCTCTAGCTGTAATAGCCCACTTTCTGTTTTCCTCCTTCTTGTCCTCATTTTAAAAAATAATCGTTGTAGGGGTGAATTAAAGAGGAGGGGGAAATAGTTTGGGTGCCATTGCTTTTTTATTTGATTTTTTATTGAAAATTTTGATTTTTCAAATGCATTTTTGACATTTGAAATTTATGGTATCAATTCCTTCTGCATTAAGCACAAATAAAATTGGCTTTGTAAATGCTTTTGTATTCTTAATATCAAATAATATGCATTGCCATAATTAAACTATCTTCTTGCTATTTTGTTCTAAAACTTATTCTTTGAGAAATAGAATTTTTAATTCAAAAAGGCAAGGCAAAGTTTTGGTTTCTTCTTTTTATTTGAAGAGTGCAGGCATTGCTGTTTGTGACATTGCAAGCACACCAACGCTTACTGGAGTCGAATGCTGCAGACAACTCTGCTAGCTGTTTGTCTTGCTGGCTCATAGAAGAGACAACTTGAAGTGGCATTTCTGTACTAGTATGTGTTTTGAGAAGTCAAAGCAAATTGTTAATGAATTTTAGATGTGCCTATAAAGAAAGCATGGTTATACACATTAAAATATAGGTAATCTGAGAGATACTTTATTTTTAACACTCTGTGAACATCCTAAATTGTTGTGATTTGATGGGCATTTGTGAGGCTGTGTGGAGACAGGTGACTTCTCTGTCGTTGCTGAAAGTTGATGGCATTTACAGAGACAAGATATATGCATGTCACACAGTAGACTGACGGGATCCTAAATGACACATTTGGGTTCAGGCAGGACTTCTAGAATAGAAACTCTGGGGAGCTGGTAACAGATTGTGTGGGTTTGGAGTGAAGATTGAGGATTCAAAGGGGAAACAAGCCTCAGGATGCTTCTGAAGGGTGAGTCGTGTAGAGGAGTAGGAAGAGCACTGGCTGTGATGGTCATCTCTATGGGGTAGACAACCCATGGCCTTGCAAGGGGATGCCACTCTCAGTGGAGCAGAACACATGCATCAGAACTAACATATGCAATTAGATTAGTAGATTCAACAGGACAGGCAGTGTTGAAGGACAGGCGGTGTTTACTACTGCCCTCTGAAGGTCTGTTGCGGTAGGAACTGAAGAAGGTGCTTTGACTACCTTACTTCAGGAGATCCTTTTAAGATTTTTAGTGAGTAACAATATTCTCATTTGCAGATGCAGAAGTGTGCATACACAAGGTTTGAACACCTTTGACAGGTGGCATAAGCAGCAGCGCAGACTCAAAGCCAGGCCGTGTTTTACCACAAGGTCTGAATGCTTCTGCCATCATCACCCATTGGCCATCTGTCCGCAGCCTATAGGAGCTGCTTTTGCTGTACAGTGGTGTAACAGTACTATGCTTTAAGATGGCTAGTCTAAGGGTGGTGGACAGGAGAGACGGGGCAGAGATAACAGGTCAGGAGGGATGGCAAGGATCTTTCCAGTAACTCTGCCATTGGCTATTAAGAACCAAGGCGACGATAAAGAATAGATATCTAGAGGGTGAAGAGGAACTGGGAACACTGGATCCTGAGAAAAGAGCAGACTGAAGGTCAGAGGATGGGAGGTGGTATTGCCAGAAAGAAAAGACTTCCGGGGACACTGATTTGCATAAAGGGACCATTTGGCTCATTAGTGTGTGTGTGTGTGTGTGTGTGTGTGTGTCTGTCTGTCTGTCTGTCTGTCTGTGTATGCATATTCACATGTGTGTAGTGTGTGTGCATGTTTTCATGTGTGCAGGTATGGGGGTGCTGCAGTTGATGTCAGGTGTCTTCCTTGATGTTTCTGTCTCCACTTTCCTTACTGAGGCAGGGTCTCTCACTGGAAGCTGGAGCTTGCTGATTTGACTAGTCCAGCTGGTCAGCTTGCCTTGGGGATCCCCATTTCTGCCTCCCAAGCTGTCACACCATGTGGCTTTTTATGTGGGTGCTGGAGGTCTGAACTCCAGTTCTCACTCACGAGCTTTCTACTCGGCCTCTTTGCTCCCTGTCTGACAGCCGTTAGACCTTTCCCTGGAGTCCCAGGTGCCGTGAGCAAAGGATGCCAAGCAGCCAGCCAGGTGTCGCTCCTGGTAGCATTGGCTGCTCCGAACACTGCGGTGCTGCGAGGAAACTACAAAGCAACCATAATTTCCAGCTGCCATGCCAAAACTTTTGCTCCAGAAAGTTCCACGACTTGGAAAACAGACTGCTCTGCTCTGGATTTTTATTTTTTTTGGCCAGTGGTGAACTCTTAATTACTTTGTAGCCATTTCTTCCAGACCAGAGGGAGGCGCTTCTCTCGGTCCAGGAGAAGGTTTGTGATTTGAGCAGAGACCTTCATTTGCACTGTACACACAGTCCTTCATTGGCGTGAAGGTCAGCTCTGAGTTTTGTAGAAACCCCTTGCTGTACTCTTTTGGATATGCATGCAAGCAGACTATTTGGCTCACTTTTTGAGTCATTTTCTGATGTTCTTCCAGTGACATTCAGCCAAATAATAACTTCTTCCAAGGATTTTTTTCATCCAGTTTTGCTATTTACCGCTGGTGGTACATGCTAACCTGCTAACATAAGGAGGCAGCAGAGGTAGAAGCAGAGAGTCACAGCAATGGAGGTGACAGTAGACCCTGTCCGGGGAACAGTGGCAGCAACAGTACTAATACTGACAAGGGAACAGCTGGGTAGAAATGGCAGGAAGCTCGTGGAGATGAAGGTGTGGAAAGCTGGAGATGCACATTAGAAGAGCTTCAGGAAGCTTTGAAGCCTCAAGGCCAAAGGTCTTAGACGTCCTAGCACAAGAACTCTACCACTAACCATGGCCAGGGTCTGTGGATACATCTCAGGCCTCAAGCCGTAAGACTAGCCACCCAAGAGTTGTAACAACTTGTCTCTATAGGACAGAGGGTCCCAGCACTCACACCTTGTTCATGAACTTTTAACATGAGCTGGAAGCTGAAGAATTCCAATGACTAGCTACCATGTTCTAGAGCCACTCATAAAAGCTGACAACCATAAGCCACATTTCAGTCCCTGGACCACAACATGCATGGCTATGTCCCAAAACAAACAAACAAAAACAGATAAGAAAATAGAACAGAATTTACTTTTGCTTTTAAAAGGTAGATCCTCTTACTGCTCAGCAAGTTACAGGCTGGGTCTTGCTAATTTCATCCCAGCTCCTTGGGATCCTGTCCTTTCTTTCTCTGGGTGGGATCTGTCAAGCCTCCCTGCCACTGCTGCTACCCCTGGGACAGGGTCTCCGGTCACCTCTGCTGCAACTGTGCTGCCACCTCTGCCACCTCGTGCTAGCAGGTTAGCCTGTATTACCACAGTGAAAACCCAGAGGGGCTAGAAAAGACCCTTTTCTCATGGTCCTCGAGTGGCAGGTGCCTGGCCCTCGGGGGTTGGAGCCATAAAGGTTCCTGGTCTGCCAGTCTGTCCCCTGTTCTTGGGCTCATAAGAACTGGAAAGTATCTCCCACAATTCCTTTCTGAATGAAGCAAAAGCCAGGTGATTGACAGCATTTTGTTCACACATCCTGGTAAGGAGAGCAGTTGGCCAGGAACCCTCTTACTATTGCTTGTTCTCGTTCCTGTCCAGTTCCTACCTGGCTCCCACCTTTTTGTGCAGGGGGGAGCATACTTTTGTCTGTCTATCTTGGAATCTTAACTGTCTGTAAGGGCTTAACTCAGATGTGGTCCAGCCTGCTTCCCACTGTTAACAGATGAACTCATATTTTATTGGCAAAAGAGTCAGGCAAATAGCAATTTCTTTGTAGTTGAGAACCAGTTGTAGTCTCCTTTCAACATAAGACATTGTACTCACACTTCCTGTGTCTGTGCGGTACTGATTCATTATAGTAGATTTTTGTCAGCACTGGGGATTGAACCCAGGATTGCACATGTGTTAGGTATATCCTTTCCTGCTGAGGAAAAGTGCTTTCTGGACTTCTGAAATGGGAATCTCACTGAGTTACCAGGCTAGCCTTGAATTCACACAGTAGCTGGTCACACACTGGAACTTTATCCTCCTCTCTAACCTCCTGCACCACTGGGCCTGCCTGTGATGGTTGATTTTTAAGAACCACCTTATTTTATGCATTAGGAACAGCGGGAAGGCTATGATGTCCAATTGATCATATATTGTTCTCTGCTCTGAGAAATCTTTACATGTGAACCAAGGTGTATCTTAGGTGAAAAATGAATGGAAAATTGTGAAATGTAAGGAATCAGTGTCCAGAGTCACTGAGTGCATATAAAATATTTAGAAATATGTATAGATGCTAAGTCTTACTAAGTTACTAAAACTTACAAAATTTTGGTCTAATTTCCTAATCAAATTTCTATGACACTATTAATCTCTAGAAATACAGTCACTGGCTTTCCTTGGCACTCACTCTCTGATGAGTTATCAGACTTTCCCATGCACCTAGTACAATACTGTCCGTACTTTAACCCAGGCTGCCCTCCCCACCATTCACAATTGCCTGAGTCTTTTCAGACCTTTCTCTATTTATTTCCATTTTATTTTGCTTTATGTCTATGGGTGTTTTGCCTGCATGTATATGTCTCAGATCCCCTGAAGCTGGACTTGGAGACAACTGTGAGCTACCATGTGGTTGCTGGGAATTAAACCCAGGTCCTTGGGAAGAATAGCCATTGCTCTTAACCACTGAGCTAGCTCTCCAGCCCCTAAACTTATTAAATAAGACAATTTAAGTATATGGATGTTTGCCTGCATGTGTGTATGTGCACCATGTGCATACAGTGCCTGTGGTAGCCAGGGGAGGATATCAACTCCCTTAAACTAGAGTTAAAGATGGTTGGAATCCGTAGGTGCTCAGAACTGAGCCTTGGTCCTCTGGAAGAGCAGCAAATGCTCATACCTGCTCAGCCTTCTCACCAACTCCATCCTTCCAGACCTTTTCTGATTACTTTTAATTTTCATCGAGTTATTTCTACTGAGGATTTCATGCCGTGTCTTCATTCTGCACCCTACAGCTTGACACTCGATATAAACACGTATTATCTGAAATTGCCATCATTTTGTGTATGTCCTAGTTTGAAAAGTTCTATTTAGGATTAAGAATGCATATACTTTTCTTTGCTGGAATTCATATAAAAATTCAGAGCACACAGTAGAAGTCCATGCACAGAAGTGTTGACTGTTTTAAAAGTTTGGTACTGCAGATCCTGTAGCCGGGACCCCGAATGACAGCTGATTTGTGAGCCTTTCTAAGACTGTTGTGTTCAAAATGACATTTGCATTTCAAAGTTCAGATTAACTCCCTTGGGGAGATAGATGCAGTCTATATCACTGAGCAGAGCGAGAAAACACTATTATACTTTATAAATAATCTCTGAAATACTTTCCAACAGTAGTTATGGAAACACAGAGAACGAATGTTTCTTTAAAAGTAATTATTTCCCAAAGCAATTAGATTTTCAAATTATGTTAAAGTCCAGGCTTTAGAGTGCCTTGGCTTATTAAATCCGCATGAGCTTCTTTGTTAATTGCCTCCTAAATGCTTCATTTAGACACAACACTGTTGCTGGAATTAATTTGATTACATAATGTATGAAAAGCAGCTTTTGTCTTTCTATTTAATGTAATACAAAAGAAACTGGACCAAGAGGTAAACAGCAGAGGCAGTTAGCATCACGCCATAGCAAAACTGCTGTGTGTGGTCCCATGCTGCTTGCTCGGACATCGATCTGTGCACAGCTCTCCCGTACCTCCTCTTGTACAATTTATGGTGGAAATTGAACTGAATACTTTGTGAGAATGTGGAGTAGGTTTTCCTCTTGCCCTGCCGAGGACTGTCAGATTCTCCTTACGTGTTTGGTTAGTTCCTCGATCGCTCTCACTGCCTCTTTGAATTCCTTCCATACCTGTGAACAGTTCCCTTCTGGCCTTTGTTTGACAGCCCCACCCAGAAAAAGAAAGGACAGGATGACATGGAGCTGGGTGGAGACTGGCAAGCCCCAGCCTAGAACTGGCTGCAACTGGGAGGATGCTTGGTCTTGAGAGCTACCTTTTTTTTCTTTGTTTGTTTGTTTTGTTTTGTTTTGCTTTTGGTTTTGGTTTTGTGAGCCGGGGTATCCCTGGCTGTCCTAAAACAAGCTCTGTAGACAAGACTGTCCTTGAACTCATAAAGATCTGTATGCCTTTGTTCCCCCCCCCCCGCTCCCCCCCCCCGAGCGCTGGGATTAATTCCCTGAGTTCAATACCCAGCACCCACATGGCGGCTCACTGTTCTCTGTAACTCCAGTTCCTGAGAATTCAACACACTCACACAAACATACATGCAGGTCAAACACCAATGCACATACAATAAAAATAGAAAAATCATTTTAGGATCTACCTTAAAAGCAAATTCTGTTCTATTTCTTATCTATTTGTTTGTTTATTTTGGGACACAGTCACATATTGTGGTTAAGGCACTGAAAAGGTGGTGATACTCCTGCCTCAGCCTCCTGAGTACTGGGATTATACACGGACCCCTATACTTGTTTTTTTTTTTTCCAAAAGGTTTTTAAAAAATGTATGTTTTGCATGTGTGCAGGTGCTGGAAGATGGCAGGACAGTGTGTCATGCTGAATTTCCTGGACCTGTAGTTACAAGTGGTAATGAGCCACCTGATATGGTTATTGAAAGCTGAACGCTGGTCCTCTAAAAGTGTTCTTAACTGCTGAATCAGCTCTCAGGTCCCAGCTTGCTTATTTCTTGATGGATTTAAGCTGAGTAGTACATTACAGGAGAAGAATACTACTTGAGAAGAGGGTTGAGAAGAGTAATATATTTCATAGATTTTCCCCTCAGATTATTAATGTAATGATATTAGTATATGTAATGATATTGATTAAGATGATTTTAATTCATTTTAGATACTCACACTGATAGTTGTACTGAGAAGAAAGAACATCAAATTTCCTTAAATAATTTTATATGAAAAGCCCCCATAAAATAAGAATGTTAAAAAACCTGTATACGTTACAACCAACATCCTGGTTCTTTACAACATAAATGTCATAAAATTAAAAAAATAAAACAATAGTTCTTTCTCTCACTCTCTCACTCACACACTCATATACATACACACACTCTGTGGTTTTGGTTTAAGAACACTAAGGTAATATGACACAATGTGGAATTCTAAGTAGATCTACACTGATAAAGAAAAGATACTGTAAATTTCACTCCTGGAATAATTTGACTTTCTTTATTATGCTCTTGGAATTAGAGAATATTATATTTCTCTAAATTTGGGGGTATAATAATACTATGGTCTTAGATCTTAGAAAATACTATCTGACTGTATTTAAGAAAAATATGCACTGGTAGATAAAAATTTATTTTAAAATGGTTCAGAAAATAGAAAAGTGGGGGTGTGCTTATTCAGGTGTGCCTGTGTTTCTGTGTGCATGTGTATACATGCTTGGTGCTGCACCCTGGGATTTTCTTGTGGCGAGACTTTTGTATTGGTGATGCTCTGTAGCCTTTGCCATATCAGCGTTCTTTGGCCTGCATTCTTATTTGTGACTTCCTCATTCTGTGTTTTTCTTTTGTCCACCTCATCTTGTTAGAATTACTTGGGATGAATTTGGTTTTATAAATCTTCTTTTTCTTTCCATACAGTGAGGAAAACTATCATTGAAACAATGTAGGCAGCATAAATACATGCTACTCTTATTCCCAGTAGAACTGTAAAGAAAATAAGGGAATATTTGTATAATTTCATCACCTCCAAAGGAACAGGTTTAAATATTTGATTTACATGCCTTTACTTAGTAAGAATTGGGTTAATATTCAAGCTCCAAACTATGAAGTATCTCATCAATAAATAAAATTCCCCAAGTAAGCTGTTTAGAGCTCTTTGGAAATACTTAAGAATTGGAGAATTATCTTAGACAGTTTGTGAAATTTTCCTTATGAGGCTGTTGAGAGTATCACCGAATACAAAACCAAACCTGTGTGGTTGTTGTAGAGCAAATAGAACAGGCTCTACTGGCAAAAGTAAGAAATTATTTTGCAAATTTGAGTTCTGACAGTGTTATTTCATTCTGATGCCTTATGACCAGGTAATCTGTTGGCTGATTCCAGTGGAAGAGCATAAATCCTCAATGTGAGAGCAGAGCTGGGGTGCAGCTCGTTGTGTGCCTGGTGCACACAAGACCCAGGTTCAGTCCCCAGCACTGTATGGACCACATGTGGTGGTACACGCCTGCAGTTTCACCCAGAGAGTAGAAGGCAGAGGCAGGCTGATGAGGTCAAAGTTTTCTTTGGCTCCATTGCCAGTTTGAGGCCAGCCTGGACTGTATGAAGCCCTATCTGTAAAAATCAAAACCCAAAGCCTGTTACCTTTGTACAATATGTGTCAGATCTTAGGAATACAAATAGCCCCTCCCAAACACCCTACAAAATATGGGTCAATGAGATGGCTCAGTGGGTAGAAGTGATTGCCGCTAAGCCTGATGACCTGAGTTCCACCACTAGGACCCACATGGTAGAAGGAGATATTTGAATTGACTTCTGCAAGTTGTCTTCTGACCACCACATGCATGCTGTCACATGCCCTCCTCCCAAAGAAATAATGATTTAGGTTTTTCAAATATTGAATATGAGGCAAGGGAGGTGACTCAGTGGGTGAAGTGTTTGCCAGCATGAAGGTGTGAATATCTAGGTCTCTGGTACCACATACAAACCTGGCGTGATGGCCACTCTAATCAAAGCACTCAGGGAGGGCAGAGACAGGCAGATAGTGGGCTCACTGGGCAGCCAGTTTAAGTGCACTCGTGAACATCCCTTCAGTGAGAAGAAGTAGTAACTCCAAACTGTAAGATGAGCAACATCCTCTGGCCTCCATACTCATATCCACAGACACGGGCACCCCCCCAACATACACAAGTGCACATACATGCATCTACTGTACTTTCCCCAAGCAACCACTGAAACATTATTGAATATTACTGTGTAAGCCATGTGTGCCTTTGCAGCGCTTCAGTACTCAGACGGTGAGTTCCTTCACTGTTGATCTATTCCTAGCATTGATTAGAGAAAGTGCAGCTACATCTAGAATTGTCCTCTAGGTGTAAAGTAACAGATTGATACTGACCAGAAAGCCATACCCTGGAGGGGCAGCAATGAGAAGGGTCTTCTCCTGGCTGCTGTGTGGTTGAACCTTTTACTAGGTAGAGGTGACTGGACTGTGAAGGCCCATGAGGTTGTTCTCACAAGGGTTAGGAGCATCACTGTGGCCAAAAGAGATAGTCCATCTCTGGATTACACTTCCATCTCCGTTTAAATCAGCAAACCTTCCCTGAACTTCCTGCCTCCTGGACCACCCTCCTAGTCATCTTTCTTTCACAGCCATCTCTTGGGTGTTCTTCTGTGCTGGCTGACTGCCTCCTCTCGCTAAACTTTACTAATCACTCTTTCTATGTCCTCTGGCTTCCGCTGTCAGCATTAAATGTCCTCCCTGATTTTGAGGCATAGAGTCTGAATAAGAGACATAGTACTCATTTGTCTGCACTTTTGAGTGGCTTCTGGCATTGCCTAGGCCATATCTCCTGTCTGGAGCTGTGATTCTTGTCTTTGTTACACTCATACCCCTCTGTTGGCATGATGTCTATTCATGGCTCCTTATACTCCTCCCCATCCCCGGGACCATGCCCAGGATCTGTCCCAAGGCCATTTTATACTTTTCAGTAGGTCCTACCTCCTGAAACTTGATTTGCCCAGCAGATACAAGTACCCCTGCAGTACTGACCATGTTTACGCCCCTAGTTGTGAAGCCCCCTTCCTTTCGCAGAGGATGTACTTTCCCCTGTGTATCATTTCCACACTGTTTCTTTAGACTGGAATTCTCTTGGGGCTTTTTTCCTCTAACATTTTGAAGAATTAAAAGATTCTTAGTATAGGAAATCATTTGAGGGGTTTTATGGTGATATACTAGAAGTCTAACCAAGGAAACAAAAGACCTCTATGACTAAAACTTTAAACTCAGAAGAAATAAATTGAAGAAATTACTAGAAAAATGAAAGGCCTCCCTTGCTCATGCATTGACAGATTAGTGATGTAGAAATGGTTTTACTTCCCAAACCATTCTTTAAGCTCAGTGTAGTTGCCCCAGAGATTCCAGTGTCATTCTTCACAGAAATAGAAAAAAAAATCTTAAAATTCATACGGAAACAGAAGACTTTGAATAGTCAGAGGGATCCTAGATGAAAAGAAGAATGCTGGCAGTGTCACTGTGCCTAATTTCAGATTGTGCCACGGAACTTGGTGACAAATCATGGTACTGGCATGAAGACAGACACATGATGAGTAGATTAGAAAACAAATGTGAATCCATGTAGCTACAGCCACCTGTTTTTTTGACATTGAAGAAGGAAACCTTTGAAAACATAGTGGTGGGGAAATCCATGTGTAAAAGAATGAAATTCTCCGTGCACAACTTAAAATAGATCAAAGACCTTAATGGAAGCTCAGAAAACTCTGAACATTTCAAGGAGAAAGTAGGTAGAGCAATTCAGTATTGCGCATAGGGAGGACCTTCTGAATAGGAGTCTGCACCCTCAGGAAATGACAGCAGCTGATAGATGGAACCTCACAGATAAAACACTGCGGTACGGCAACGACACGGTTAGCTGAGTGACGAGACCACCTAAGGAGTAAAAGGAAAATCTCTACTTGCTATACATCTGACAGGGTTAATACCTAGAATAAAGAGACTAACAACTATACAAACAAGACATGAGACAGCACAATAAATTAGTTGATGATATTGTCTTCAGTCAGTGTTCTATTGCTGTGGAGAGACACCTTGACTCCCTCCTGGAAGAATAGCTGATGAAGATTTCTCTCATTTTGTTTGCTTACTCCTTGCTATTTCTTTTGCTAAGCAGAAGCTTTTCAATTTGATGCAATCCTGTTTGTTGATTCTTGCTATTATATCTTGAGTTATTGGAGTTGTATTTAGAAACATATTAATTTGTGTAGACTGAATCATCCTTGCATGCCTAGAAGGGAGCAACCGGGTCATGGTAATATGATCTTTCTAATGTGCAAGTTTGCAGGTAATGTATTAAGTACTTTTATGATCTCTCTTTAATTGGTCTGGTGTTGGTATTGTGTCCTTACAGAGTTTTGATATTGAGGTAATACTGCATTGTGAAACAGGTTAGAAGCATTCTTTCTTTTCCATCTTATGGGATAATTTGAAGAGCATTATCATTATTTTCTTCTTGAAGGTCTGCTGAAATTCAGCAATGCATCTATCTGCCCTGGACTTTTCTTTGTTTGAATATAAAGTTGTTTTAGAGCCCTTTTTAGAAGTTTTTTCTTTTTATTGTTTTATGGTTCTACACTGTACTAAATATATCCTCCCTATACAGTGGTAACTCACTTTAGCACTGGGAAGTCAGTTGATATGTCACAGCGAAGGCCTAAATTATTTTACTTAATAAACTAATATAATACATTTTTCTTTGGTGGATGGTCTTTATTACAAATGTACTTTATTTTCTTGCAATGAATATATTTTATTTCTGGTTAGTTAGATTTTAAGTAGGAACATATTAAAATATTACTAGTGTATTAATAGGATCCAGCTGTCATAATAAAGCACTGTAAATCTCTGTCTTAAATATCAAAAATTAATGGCTTTGTGGTATTGTGTGGCAGACTTCTCCTGGGGAGACGCAGCACATACATGCATACTCACTGCAGGAAGGGAGCCCATGACAAAGCAAAGTATGGATACTATCACAGTCCAACTTTGTGAACTGATGCATTTTATTGGGGTCACTTAGAGAAAAATGGGTGAGAGGTTACTTACAAAAGCAGAAATGACTCAGAGACAGCTGTGTCACCAAATCCCACCCCAGCATGGGTGACCGCTCACAAAAACTGGAAACCTGGAGCTCACTGCATAACCTGCAGGCAGCGCCACGGGTTGGAAAGTGTCTTTTCCAGAGAGCTCAGTTGTTCTCTGTTTTCTCTAGGAAGTTAACTGCTCTCTACTTCTTTCAGGGTGTGTCTTAGTCACCACTCTGTTGCTGTGAAGAGACGCCATAACTGAAGCAACTCGTATAAAAGAAAGCTTTGCACAGTTTGCTTGCAGTGGAGTGTTGAGCAGGCAGGTGGGTGGACCAGCCGGCCAGCAAGCACAGGCTTGATGCTGGAGAAATAGCTCAGAGCTTCACAGTGGGGGGAGGCTAGAGGAGGTGGAGAGCCTGAGACTGAGACTGGCTGGCTGGTCTCTGCTTCTTTCAGGCTTGTCTTGAGCATTGGAAAGAAGGGACATTGTAAATATCTGTACTCAGTCCTTCAGGGACTTTCTGATGCTACTTTGAGTTATTTCCTTTCTTAAGGAGCTTCCTTGCAGAATGGAATGTTTGAATTTCTGAGGAAACTGCTCTACAATGTGTGGCTGGGATACTGGCTCAGTAGGGAAGAGTGCTCTGTGAGCAAGTTTGAGGACTTGAATTTGAACTCCCAGCACACATGTAAAGAGCCAGGCGTGGCCAAATGTGCCCATAGCTACATTACTGGAGCAGTGGGCCAGCCTAGCCAAAATGTCAAGTTCCAGTTCAGTGAGAGACATTGTCTCAAGATGAGTAAGACAGAGAGCAATAGTGAAAGATACCTACTGTCTACCACAGGCCTTTGGATGCATGCAACAACATGCATGCAGCATTTTCTCAGTTTGGACACTGGAAGTTCCACGCCCAGAGTAGCATGTCGTTCAGTCCTGTGAGGGCTTTCTTTTTGGCTTACATGTGGTGTTCCTCATGTGGTAGAGACAGAAGGACTGAGTACAGATGAGGCCCTACCCTGTGACCATAGAAACCTAATTACTTCCCAACATTCTCGTCTCCAAATATCGTCATGTCCAGTTGGAAGTAATATAATTCATCCCACAGGAGCCAACATTAGAAATGTTGGTTTTTCACGTGGACTTGTAAACTTGTGTATATGTGCGCTCAGCAGTATGAGTATGTCCAGCCACATTCTCAGATGCTTTTACACACGTGTGCACATATGTGGAGGTTCTAGGTTGAGGTTAGTGTCTCTTCTTGATGGCAGGGTCTTTCTCTGGGATGGCTAGCCAGTCACCTTCAAGAATCCACCTGTCTCCTCAGTCTTCTCCACTCGAGTCTTCATACATAAGCTACTTCTTTAAAATGACTATAACTCTGGGGTGATGGCTCAGTACATAGAGGCACTTGTTAGTGAGTCTGATTGCCTGAATGTGATCCCTGGAGGTCCCCAGAGCTGTCAGCTGACCTCTACCTATGTACCATGGCATGTGCACTTCCCCAGAATAAAATAAATAAATGTAAAACTATTTTTTAAAGGTTGTAACTTAATAATGGAATGTTTCAAGTGGTAATTTATTGGGGTAACATTGATTTGTTGTCCTTCGTACCCTTTCATTGTTCTTAAGTTTTTAGAAATATATTTTAATATTTCTCTCCTGGAAGATACTGATGTGTTTGATATAGATGTGGATGTGTTTATGCACTGTGCCTGCAGAATTAGACCACGGCTTTCTCACTGTGTGAGTTTTAGTGAAAGGAATAGGGAAGACTATAAAAGGTAACACAACTTCAGATTTTCCTTTTTTTGTTGCCGATTTTGATGAAGATGGCTTGCCTGTGTGTAGGTTAGGCTGGAATGGGCTTTTCCACCCTCCTCAGCCCTGCTGTCATAGTGGGATCATGGTACTTGAACAAATGTACCCAGCTATCTATTTACACTGGCAAGCAGCAGCCATATTTGGCTTCAGTTGTTGCTCGCTGACCTCTGCATTAGAGTTTAAACTGAAATAATGCTTGCTACTGTGATGTTTTTCTGTTATTTTCATGTATTTTGATAACTTAAATCTTGTTCTTTCTAATTCATTGTTTTAATTCCAAGCTCCCGTTTAGTTTCTCCTACTTATCTTCTTGAATGCCACACTCTTTTCTATCGACAGCTTCCTTTCTAGTCTCTCTGGGAGCCTCCTGTATCTTTCCTGCCTTGTTATTTGAGACTCCTCCTCTCACTCAAACCTTTCCTGAGTTTCAGGAGATGACGATGGTAAAGGTGGGCTTGCTGGATATTCAAGCATAGCCTGTCATTAGTGGTGCTTGAGGAATATGTGTTAAAGGGTGTGGGACTTGACGTCATTGCCCAAAGGCTGAATGGAAATTAACTGTTAGAAAGAAGAGTATTTCAGGAAATCATTGATGAGGGGAAACTCACCTACTGCATCCCTCTTCTGTTTCATTCCTGAAATAGTGACACCCCCCCACACACACACAATGTAGTGTCATCTTTTGGAACAAAGTACTAAAGGTGTTACTTGGTTCTTGGAAATCTGTCTATTTCATTTCCATTTTCTCTCATGGGCTTAGTAAGATAAGGTGGGGCTCAGGGCAGAACCCCCCTAGGAAGACATGAGGCCCGTAGTCTATGTCCGCTTTGCTCGAGGCATCCTGACCAGTGGGATTCACTTTTCTTCCCTTTTTTCTTTTCCACTTCTTTTTCTCTTTTTCTTTTTAAACAAAGCATTGCTATGCATCTCTGGCTGGTCAGATACCGACTGTGTAGTCCAGTCCTTAAGTTCATGGCTGTCTCTTGGCCTTAGGCTTTTGACTATTAGAGTGACAGAGATGTACCCCCAGGTCCAGCCTGGTTGTTTATCTTAATGACTGTCTGGTGTGGAATAGGGCAGATGTTCTTCCTCTTCTCACACTTAGTCACTGCAAGTCACTGCACTGTGTGGATTTCTCCAGGGTCTGTAATTCAGTTGAATTCTGACACTGTCCACCTGGAGGTGACATTCAATCCCAAAGTCTGAACGTTCAATCCCACATGATCATGTCTGCTTCAGATGCCCTGGGGGCTCTAGAGCACAGGGCTGGTCAGGGGAAGGGGACTGACCCTGTATTCGTTGAGCTCCCTCGGCCTGGAGTGCTGCTCCTCTCTACAGCGCTGTGGACTGCAGAGGCTCAGCCCACATCAGGCTTACATTTACATTCTCTCTTAGTTCAGAACAGCAGATTCGTTCATTGTCAATAAACAGTTCTAAACCCTTAACAAAAGCAAACTACAAGGGAAGTCTATGTGTTTACCTAGGTCCGCTAACACATAAGGAGGGCTCTGGGGAAACCTACCTAGAGCTCGATGTGTGTGGACGTGATGCAGGCTGGGTCCTTCCCTGAGACTTTCTCCTCTCTCTTCCATAGTTGTGCAGAGAACTATGTTTTCTGGTCAGGTGGCCTCTGCTTTCCTCTCTTCCTTTCGTTTATAGCACATCATTCTTAATCTTGGATGCTTTCCTGAGAAAGAGATGGGAAGGACAGAAACAGACAGACAGACAGGCAGAGAGAATTTCTACGTATTCCAAGATGGCCTGGAGAGTTGTATGTGCAGAGACTTTCTATCCTTCCTCCTCAGTCTCCTGTGTGTTTACTTATTATAATTGTGCGTTTTTACAAATGAGTGATCTTGAATGTTTTAAAATAACTATTTAAAAGTCTATGCAAGGATAGAAATTTTCAAAGCAAACCAATCTGTGAGCACAAAACAATTGCATTATGTTTTTACATTTAATATTCACCAGAAATAATATGTACATAGAGAATGACCAATCTAAGTGAAAGAATTAGCTTCAAGATGTAAAAGAACATATGTTGAATTCTTCTCCCTTCCTCAAAATCATGTAGGTAATTTATGCTCTGAATACCAAAAACGATGAACACGAGTCTGCAATTCAGGCCCTCAAAGATGCTCACGAAGAAGAAATCCAACAAATTCTTGCAGAAACAAGAGAAAAAATACTGCTCTATAAAAGCAAGGTAACAGAAGAGGTAGACCTTAGGAGAAAGATTCAAGCTCTGGAAGCGTCTTTGGAAGACCATGTGAAGATGAAGCAGCAAGCTCTGACGGAGTTTGAAGCCTTTAAGCACAGAGTTGCGGACATGCAGCTTTGTGCAGAGGCCCAGCATGTGCAGCGCATAGTAACCATGTCGCGGGAGGTCGAAGAGATTAGAAGGAAGTTTGAAGAGAGGTTGCGGAGCTTCGGACAGCTCCAAGTACAGTTTGAAAAGGACAAGCGGATGGCCCTGGAAGATTTGAGAACCACCCACAGACGGGAAGTCCAGGAGCTGTTGAAGTCGCAGCAGGACCACAGTGCTTCGCTGAACAAGGGACAGGAGAAGGCAGAGGAGCTGCACAGGATGGAGGTGGAGGCCTTGAACAGCACCCTGGAGGAGCTGCGACTTGAAAAGAAGAAGCTCATCGAGGAATATGAAGGCAAGTTGAATAAAGCTCAGTTATTCTATGAGCGCGAGCTGGATAACTTGAAAAGGTCGCAACTCTTCACAGCAGAAAGCCTGCAGGCTAGCAGGGACAAGGAGGCCGATCTACGCAAAGACTTCCAGGGACAAGAAGCCATTTTGCGGAAAACCATAGGAAAATTGAAGACTGAGTTGCAGATGGTGCAGGATGAAGCCAGCAGTCTTCTTGACAAATGCCAGAAGCTGCAGGTGGCCCTGACCGCAGCAGAGAGCAATGTACAGGTGAGTGGGCATGGGTCGTTTAGTCTTTTTCTCTACACGTGTTTGGTGTGTGTGCGTGCGTGCGTGTATGTGATTATGTGTGTGTAAGCCCGAGGTTGACACTGGGTGTTTTCTCAGATTGCTCTCCACCTTCTGTGTTGAGGCAGAGCCTTTGCTATACCAGAGGACTCCATTGGCCTTTTTGGATATCAAGCTACTCAGTTTGCACCAGGGTTTCCTAGCCTCTGCCTCCCAGCACTGCAAGGGGCCATCATGTTCACCTGGCTCTAGCTGGGTTCTGGGGACTCTGAACCCTGTCCGAACATTTGGATAGCGGACACATTACCCATACCCACTGAGCAATCCACACACACGCACACACACGCACACACACTTTAAAGAACTTCATTTTGGATTTATTTATTTTAGTTTATGTATATGGGTGTTTTACTTGCATTTATCTGTTAATGGATGGTTGTAAGCCACCTTATAGATGCTTGGGAACTCAACCCGAGTTCTCAGCAAGAGCAGCAAGTGCTCTTACCTGCTAAGCCATTGCTTATCCTTACCCACTTTTTCCTATGTATTGCTTTCTTGACTTGGAGGGCAACCTGGCTGGCGTTAGAATCAGCTGTTTATATTCATACCACTTTATTACACCTCCAACCCAATTTTTGTCTTTGCCCTTGTGCAGGAAAAAAAAGTAGAAGGAGTAATTTTTCTTACCTTTACCTATTATTAATTCAGACATCAAGCGTCCAAAAGATAAGTTTAAACCTTGTTGATACTATGAATGGGTGTCATTTAAACAGCTTGCTGGTATTTCTATCAGAGTTATAGTATGAAGCCTAGGGGTTGATTGTGTTCTTTTCTCTTCAGTAAGGAAGGTCTGCCTTATTTAGACTGAACAAAAAAAATATATTGCTTTTGGTGGTGTACACCTTTAATTCCAGCACTCAGGAGGCAGAGCCAGGCAGATCTCTGAGTCTGAGGCCAGTCTGGTCTATTAAGTGAGTTCCAGGACAACCAGGGCTACACAGAGAAACCCTGTCTCAAAAAACCAAGCAACCAAGCAACAAGAAAAAAGTAGAATTTAATAAGAGTTAGTCCACATGTGGAAAAGATGCCAAAAGCTTCTATGAGCTTCGTCATGCTGGCCCAGAAAGCTTCCTGGCTGTGCTAATATCTGCAGAGCATCAGAATTCATTAGGCAGGGTAGAAATAGACTTCCCTAATTGGGTCATATGACTTCAAATGTCGGGTTGTGTTACCTCATCTAACAGAGTTCAAACTAAGTAGTCCTAGTTCCACAGACCTCTCCAGTAAGAGAAAGGTGTTGCTTGCAATTTAAATAAATTATTTAGCTTAGTGTCATGCTTGCATTTTAATTATGACTATTTGATCTTTCTTAGGTTCTTCAAAAACAGCTTGATGATGCCAAGGAGGGAGAAATGGCCTTGTTGAGCAAGCACAAGGAAGTGGAGAGTGAGCTAGCAGCTGCCCGGGAGCGTTTACAACAGCAAGCCTCAGACCTTGTCCTCAAAGCTAGTAAGTTCACCCAGCTCAGTGCGGTGCTCAGCTAAAACCCGTTCTTTGCTGCTCATTCAAACAGTATCTGAGTAAAGTGCTTCTAATTTAACATTTACCATCCTTTCTAATGTTTTAGATTGTTTTATATTGTTTTTATTTTAAAATAATATCTAGCATTTTCTTGAATAATTATAA
>JAQHUG010000002.1:1925539-1954904 GCA_028555095.1 Dicrostonyx torquatus | reverse complement strand
GTGTGTTATAATGCTTTTTGATCAAATCTTTCCCCTCTCAGCTCTTCCCATACCTCTGTCACTTTTTCCTCCTAAATTCATTAGCTCTTTCTAAACCCACTGAGTCCACTTAATGCTTCCATTAAGTATGTGTATGGGTGCAGGACCATCCACTGGAACGTGGGGGCACCTATTAAGAACTGCATCCAAGGGCTGGAGAGATGGCTCAGAAGTTAAGAGCACTGGCTGCCCTTCCAGAGGACCTGGGTTCAATCCCAGCACCCACGTGGCAGCTCATAACTGTCTATTCTCTGGTTCCAGGGATCCGGCATCCTCACACAGACATACATGCAGTCTTTTTTTAAAAATAATTTATTTTATGTGCATTTGAAGACATGTGTTCTGTCTTGTGGAATAAATCCAATCAGAAAGCAATAGTTGCTACCAAAACACTGCTGCCATCATCGTTTTTGCTCTTAGTTATGCCCAGAACTTGATGGTAAGACCCTGCTGCCGAAGGCACCACAAGCTTGATTCGTAGGACATGCCGAAATCAAGCTGGTGCTCACCAGGAACTTTTGTCCCTGTGGACTAGCTTTCATGGTGCCAAAAAGTGCTGTGCCTGCCACCAGAGGAGAAATGCAACCAATACTGCTACCCAGCTGTGAACCCTGCAAGCTACACTAATGACCTTCCTGGCAAGGTCTGCCCAGGCTTTTCTTTTATCCCACATGCTCATCTGGTCTAGTAACAACACCTGCCATTTGTTTACTGTTTGTTACAAAATCTTTCATTAACAGCCAGATCTTTAACTCTCTACTCAATGTCTCTATGGTTTTGATAAAATGTGATCACAATATTCACAGGATTTTTCTTCTTTTTTACTCTGTTTATTGTGTCTCTTATTTGACCTTATCGAAGGAGTTATTCTTGATTTCTTTTTCCATTCTTCTCATCTCTTACTAAGACCTGTTTGTTCTACTCCCTTCATATATTTTAATTTCATACAAGCCCTCTCTTCATACCCATCCAACAGACTGGAAGTTTAAGTACGCGTCATTGCTTGTGTGGATGATAACGACAGCCTTCTAGCTGCTCTGTAGCCTATTGTGAAGATGACCATTCAAAGTGTGTGTGTGCTCATGTGCACGCATGTGACTCCTCATTCCCTCCAGAATTCTGAGCCTCGTCACTCTTCCCGCAGTATTCCCGGGCTTATATAGCCGATGGGAACTTTGTGCCGTACATGCGTAGATGCGTTAGGCCTTCTGTCTCCCTCCATCTTTGCCTCCTGGCTAACTGCTTTCTCATCTTTCAAAATCCTGAAAGGCGATGGAAACGGTTATGAATCCATGCTTTTGACAAGGGATGTAGATGAGACATCTTTGGTGCCTTCTGGGCTTGTGTAAATAAAAATGAGAGAACGTGCCATTACCAGCTCCGTATTTTCTCTTCCCCAATCTAATTGATTCATATTCTTTGTCTCTTTCTCTGTCTCTCTCTCTCACGCACAAACATACACACATACACTTTTCTACCCACCTAGGCTGTCCCTCTTTCCTGTGTTCTCTAACAACATAAAGTAGACACCCTTTCGTAGAACTTATAAAACTATTGCCACTGTCTTTTTATTTCCTTTCATCACTGAATTGTGATTGGTTAAAGTTACATAATTAACACACCAATTGTACTGAATAATATTATTTGAGTAGTTAGTAGGTAAGCTTTTTATGTACTGCACAAATCCTTTCTTTTAAGCTTGCCATTATCCAAGTATTAGTATCAAATGTATTAGAACATTTGGTTCTAATACAGAAATAGTTCTTTTATTTCCTGACTTAATATATTTTATTTTGCATCAGCCGCCTTGTCCCCCTCTGAGAAAACCAATTGTAAGGTTTCAAAGTTTAGATCCCAAAGCAGTTAGTTCATTCCAGTTCATATGTGTTTAAGGTGTTCAGACATCGATAGCACTGACGAACAAGGGAGGTGCCACTTCTTAATCTTTTTTTTGTTTTCATTCAAGAAAGTAAATGAAGCTAAGAGAACTCAGCAAGAATATTATGAAATGGAGCTTAAAAACCTGCAAAATAGATTGGAAGGCGAGGTAGCCCAGCTGAACGAGGCCCATTCGAAGACTTTAGAGGAACTAGCCTGGAAGCACCACATGGCGATAGAGGCTGTGCACAGCAATGCCAGTCGAGATAAGAAAAAGCTGCAAATGGTGAGTGCAAACTGGTGGGAGTCTGGGGGTGGCCCACCACGACCCGTATTGCGGACAAACGATCGCTTGGCTTTCATGGTTCCTGTCTTGTCACCATGGTTCCAGTAGTTAAATCCATACTGAAACTCCAGTAGTGAAATCCACAAAAGTGGAATTTGTTCCCTGCCCTCCTCTTGAGACAGGGCCTCACTATGTAGCTCAGCCTGTGTCATCCTCGTCATTCTCCTGCCTCCACCTCCCAAGTGCATGCCCCACCACACCTGGCTTACATTAAGTTCTCAGTGGGGGCATGGTTTATTAGCTCAGACTACTTTATGCAAGCCATAACAGAACATTCTTTGTTCTGGGGCTTTCTCATCATGAGATAACTGTACCAATCAGGAAGCCTTAGTTCACCTGCATAGACATTTCTAGTCGATAGCGTCCTTGTCTGGGAACAATGTTCATGTATGTGTGTCTTTATTTTCATTCTTTTCACTTGTGAATGGTACTGCCAATATTGCATAGTAGAAATATTGTCTGACTCCTGGGCCTTTCTACTTAACTCTTTGCTTGTTAGCTATGGTGGCATGGACCCTAAGCTCACCTCTGGCACCTTGTCTGACAGAAGAGGCTGTGATACGTCCTATAATGTTCCTGAAAGGATCCAGTGAGCACAGATGCTGGGTACTCAGATGTGTCCTAGCTGTGGTGATCAGCAATGTCACTGGTGATGGTTGTCTCATGCCATGTATTGCAGTTATGTCTTACACGTATATTTTTGGTTCATCCTTGCGACACTTGATTGGCTGCTGCACCCTGTTTACTGATTAGTGGATGTACTCAGTCACATGCAGTTGATAAGAACTGGTTGGATCTCATATTGCATTTAAATACCCTCGTGCATGTGTTTGTTAATATGGGTGCTAATGTTTTATATGGTAGCACTTTATAGTTTACTAGTGATTTTCTGTGGTGTATTCCTTGATACCAATGACTTGGAGATTAGTGTCATTTTTTATTATAAAGTATATATTTAATAAGCCTAAATGATTTTTGCAAAACCATGAACCTGATTAAGTGGAATAGTTAAAACACATATTCAAATTTAGATTTCTGGCCTTAGTACCTCTTCATTTTGTGGCATAGGTACCGGAAGAAATATTTTAAGATATAAAATTTAAAAATTTAAGTAAGATTTTCTGTTAGAATGTTACTTCTTTCTGAACTAGTTTGTGTACATCTAGGCACAGACGAAAATTACGACACTCTCTCAAGACTGATTGCCATTCTCTCCGCGCCAGCTCACACATCCCATCCTGATGCTTACGGAGGCAGCTGTCAGTGCTCAGGGTGCCACACTAATGCATGCGGTGGACAAGGCTGATCGCGATTTCCTCCCTAGCCACTGTTTGTCACCTTTATTTATGTGTTCATTTGTAATTGATGATATCCTGCTTTTAGGTGTTTTTTGAGCAAGCCCTACTTTGTCTTTACCTCATTACTCCCAATCATCATCCAGTAAATTCTGATCTTTGAGCCACCTGCAAACCTGTCTTAGCCCACACATGCTTCTTTCACAAAATAATTTCTATGTATTTATTTTATTTTATGTGTGAGCATTTTTCCTGTACAAAAGCTGTGCACTACATTTGTGCAATGACTTTTGAAGTCAATGGACATTGAAGCCCCTGGAACTGGAATTACAGAAGGACGTGAACCACTGTGTGGGTGCTGAGAATCAAATCTGGTGCCCCTTTTTGTGTTGCTACCCTCAGGGCTCAGGGAACCCTGCAGAAGAGTAGGCAGAAAATGTGTAAGAGCCAGAGGGGATAGGAGATACCAGGGTGAGGGGCCGACTGTGATGAGGCCCTCTCCATGAGCATGGTCAGTGTGTGTATGAACTCACAGAGTCTGAGGCATGCTCTGCACCAGGTCCCCTGCTGGGCATTATGGCTTCCAGTTTAGTGTTTCCATGGGATTCCTGAATGCCAACAGTGGATGTGTTGAGTTCACTGCCTTCTGTTTTGTACAATTCTGACCTGTTTTTGTTTATCTTATTATATTTTATTATCCCTTAGAAGTCCTTTTTTTTTCCTAATGAGAGACAAAGAGTGGATCTGGATGGGAGGGGCTGGGAGTAGAGAAAGGGGGAACACTATTTTCAATAAAAAAATGTAAGATTATCTTAAGGGGCTTAGTGACTAATAAATATGTTTATGAACATGAAAAAATAAAGAGCATTTAGCTCCCTGTTCCTTATTTATTGCAAAAGGATTATATTTCCTACCATAACTATTGTTCATCATCTTAACAAAATGGTGACATAGCACCCGGGACTGCCCTCCTCAGACAGGGTAGCCCTTGGACTGGGGTTTCCCCAAAGATGGAAAGCTCCCCTGCTGAAAGTGTATGTTTGTGAAAACGCAGACCACCTGCCTCGCTCCCGGAACTCTGGAAGAGGGTGCCCTATTGAAAAGGACCTGGGCTCCCTCCAGACTTTGTTTTCTTCTGTTGTCACAGCTTGCTAGAGGAGTCTAGCATGTCCCGTGTGCAGGGCCCTGGGAAGCCAGTGCCTCTAGCCCTGTAGACACCTCTCGCGCACTTTTCCCTCAGTAGATTGGGATTTCAGCATTTTCACCATAATAAGCCATGGCTCTGTGTCAGTTGTATAGCAATGCTGTGGCTACTCCTAGAATATCCCCCACCTTCAGTTTGTCATGGAGGTCCCTAACAACCCTACCACAACTTTCCTCACCTACACTGCAGAAGCAGTGCTCTAACCAAGCTGTGTGTGTTTAGACATTCCTTTCCTCTGCCCAGAATGCTCGGTTCCCCTCTGCTCTGCCGTTATTTTTAACTGGCACGCTCTTTAAACTCTACCTAGTGTCAAGTCCAAAGGAAACTCCACCCCCCAAAACAAAGGCAGTTCGTATATCCAGAAATGAGCTCAGCCTGAACTAAAGAGGATTTCTAGCAAAAGCTAGCATTCCTTGGGAACTTGTAAGACTGGTTCCCCTCTTCCAAAATGAGTCATTTCCATTACCTCTGGCAGAAAAGACATAAGGCTACCTGTGGTGCCTACAGCAGCATATGAAAGCTCCCTCTGATATGTTCCAGGCTCCTTCCATATCACATGTACATATTAAACATTTCAAAATCCAAGCTAGCATCCTAGCCCGTCTCCCCTCCTCCCCTCCCCTTAACTCCTGCCAGCTCATGGGATTCCCTCCTCCCAGCTCCTCATTCCCTTATAACCCGCTATTCCTGCAGGCTGCTCTTGCAGGTGTGTTTGAGCCCTCTGTGCGGCTCCTGCTTCTCTTACTGTGTTTTTTCTGTTCTCTCTCCACTGCTTTCCCCCTCTCCTGCAGACAGCCCTGGCCATGTCCGGTCAGGTGGCCATGTTCAGCCTACTTTTTTCTCTCTCTGCCCTGGACTTTTTCCAGATGCCTCTGGCTGTTTTCTCTCTTATATCTAAAATAAAAACCTTACCCTTACACGTACCACGTACTATGGAGTGGTCATGATGTCAGCGTATACACTTAGGAACTGCTTTCTCTCTAAAGTTCCCCTTCAAAGTTTATCCGTTCCTAGATAAGTCCCCCTTTCTGTGACTAATTCTGATGAGTAAGTGGTTCTTTATTTGGTGCTGTGTGTCATTAAGACAGGCTTCATACCACATCTTGTCTGTGAGGCCCAGGTAGCATGCCTGGAAAAGAGCTATGTTCTTTAGCAGATATCATTGTAAATGATTTTATAATCCAGTTATATTCATTTTGTTCTTGTTAATTCTCAACTACATTCCACTGTGAATTCCTGAAATGTTATAGAATTTTTTATTTTATATAAAAGAATGAAAATTCAAGTGAATGTTCGTTTTATTATGCCAAATTATCCTTTCTATCATGCTTTTCTGGTTTTCTAAGATAACTTAGCCAGCCAGTTACACACTCATGATTAAGAGCATTATCTAATGGCTATATCAGAATGATTTGATCTACTCCATTTAATAGTAAATGGTATTACAGTTGACTGTGATTTTTTTATGTGGAGAGATAATTTGAAAATTAAAATGTTAATATAATCATTTATTTCTTGGAATCTTAAGGTATATAATTCTTCAATCTTACTAATTTTTAATTTTTTCTCTTTCTAAGGAATTGGAGGAACAATACAAAAAGGAGAAACTGAGTCTGGAAGAGGATAAAAATCAACTTCAACTAGAGCTAGACAATCTAAAGCAAGTGCTGGAAGACAAGCTGACTTCAGCCAATCAGGAGGCAAGCGTTCTTTAGGCCTATCGCCTACATTACACGTACGCTTTGTAGTAACTTAATCTGGTGGCAGGATAGGTAGGTGAGCAAAACTGTTCAAAGATCTTGAATCGGTGCTAAATTTTCATAACACTGTATTTATGTCCCATTGGGTAAACATTTACCATCAAAAACATGAAACGGCAGTGTTTTGTGGAGGAATGCAAAGCCTTGGAGATTGCACCTCCCCTGGTGGAATGGGAGCAGCCGTTAGGAGTGTAGTTTTTCTACACTGCACCTCATTTTATAGAGAGAGAAACTTTGTAAGGTCCAGATCCTGACTTCTAAAACAAATGGTTGAATCTATATGAAAATATTATTTAGCCTAAGAAAGAAAAGTCTAAGGATAGAATATTAAAAAATGTCAGAAGTCAAAAAAAAAAAACCTGTAAGTAAATGAATATGTAAAGACATTTATAAATCATGGCTTTAGCTCTGTCTCCATCGAGGCAATTGCTAAATGCTTCCCTAATATGTACCTTTCTCTTTCCAGTTCATCCCTCTGTGGCGTCTTGGGTGAGCGTCCTCTAGTTCTCTAACTCGGTTCCTGTCTTTGCCCTTCTCACTTGCCATCTTTTTCTTCCTCCTGACCTCATCTCTCCCCACAGCCCTCTCCTGCCCCTTTTCTATTACTCTGAATCTGCCCGCGGAAACCACACAGAAGGCACAAGCGCTGGAGTTTGCTCTTTGTGCCCTTGGATTGTTTTTAAATGTTTATCCAGGGAAAATAAAGCAAACTGCCTTGGAGATGATAAAGGCTTGTGGTAGAGACTGATGGCAGCCCAGCCTGTCTTCTGTTGTCCTAGCTAATCCGCGTGGGCTTCACGGACACACTTTCTCAGAAGAATCCACTCAGTTGCCGACCTGTACTCATTAGAAGGCATTTTAGTGACCCTCTGTTTCCCATGCAGGCTCCTCGGGCTTCCTCTCTCCATTCTAAATGGTTTGTCTTAGCATTTTTCCCAGCCTGCATTCTGAAACTTCTCTGAGGAGTTGCAGTGAATATCTAACTTACTTTTCTTGGCTACATTTTCAATTATGTTTCAGTATCCTGGCGATGCTTTGGCACAGGGTATAATGGCTCCCTGAAAATTTGCTTGGCCCGTTGCTCCTTCTGCTGCTGCTTCCCCTTCAGAAGCAGCCTTTCTCCTGTTCTCTGACTCAGATCTCCAGGGATAGATTCCCAGTCTGCTTCCTGAACTTAAAATGAAGGATAGCCACATTTCCCAGTTAACCAAGGTTTTCATAAAACTCATTCACAAATCATTAGTGAAAACAAATTATAACTACATTATTATGCATATAACTGTATTAATGGGGGAAAATGAAACACTGGATATATTATGAATATTCTAATATAAATAAGTGTATAAAATCATAAGGAGCAATTCTTTGGGATTTTTGCACCTATCCATCAGTGACTCTGATATGAGAGCAGAACATAGTTAGGAGATCAGTCTCACCCCTCTAAGACATGGCAGCACATGCCTCGTGTGACCCTGTGTCCTGAGTGTTAGTGCACCTCTATGGGAGCCACACCAGGACCGGCTTGCTTTTTCTGTTAAAGACAAAACTTCTGTCTTTAGAAAACATTCCATATGTAAAAGAGAAAGGAAGGAAGAAAGGAAGGTGTAACTGGTTGATAAATTGCACAAACAAATTCTTGTCTTTACCACCTTTAGAGTGTTTACAAAACAGTAAGGAAAACAGGCCCACTGTTTTGTTTTGTTTTTATAAATAAAAGAGAAATAAGAAAAGTAAATTTAAATTTCAGAACTAGTAATCCGTAAACTGCCGCTCCATGAGCATAAAATTAACTGTGATAAAAATTGAGGTCATGCAATGTTGCTGAGTGTAGAGAGAGATAAACACCCGGAAGCCGCCAAGGGCAATATGAAATCACATAATTTTTCTGGAAAGGGCTTAGCAGCCTGCGTGGGAGCCTCAGATGGACATGCCTGTTTACAGCAGCTTCAGTTCTGTGTTTGTCATGTAAGCAAATAATGAAGGATTATTGAGAAAATGTCAGCACTCTTTATAGGAGAAATTCAGAAATAGGTTAAATTTCCACAGAACTTGTGTTTCCCTAAAAGAAAGGAAGTCTTTTTCTAATTCACATAGCATCATCTATGTCTCCCTATGTTCTGGAGCTGTTTGCACGCCTGTTGGAATTGCCTGTGTCTATATGGAGGCACCATATTACTAGTGGTCTGGTAATAATAGTACAAGGTCAAGAAAAGGCTGAGATACTGGTTTCTTTACAGTATCTCATACTGAGATGTAAAAGATACTTTATTCCTTAATCAGTAAGTATATTGAAGTATTTTAGTACTGACTTGTTCTTTTGTTCTTTTTTTTTTTTTTTTTTTTTGTAAATGTCGGAAGGTTGGTTGGATAGAAGGAGCTCTTAAACACTGTGATTATACTAACAATTAGCATGGTCCCTGCACTGACAAGGTGTTTCATAAAATGAGGTGTTTATAAGTCTAACTAGCTGCATACTACAAAAAGGGAGATAAGTGATTGACAGGGAATGAACAAGATGGTAAACTGAGGAAATACTATATAAATGCATGGGAAGTTTTAAGATATTACAGGGATGCCATAGACGTGGTACTGTAATAACTATAGAATAGTATTGCTTACTATTTCCCAGGCGTTGACTTGTATTCTTATCTCCTCTATCCTTAATACAAGCTAGGGCAGTAGATTCTAGTCACTAAGTCACTGAGGAATGATGGAACATACTAAGTTGTCTGTGCCACATACTAAGATCAAAATTTCAGTCCGAGTGATATTATTTTAGCTCAATTTAATGATCAGGACCACAGTACTTTACCCTTCAAACAAATACAGAGACCAAGGGAGAAAGATTACCAAGCTAGCTGGAGAGTTAGGCAGCCTCTATGTCACAGAGGTCCTGTGAAATATTTTAATATTAGCATAAAGAAAGGCTGCTAGAAGATGCTAAAGCACAAATATGTGTGTACTACTTCATGTCCATATTCATCATTTATAAAAGTCCACTGTGTGCTTCCTAGGAGAAGGGATTGGAGAAGAGCACACATGTGTAGAGACCCAAGGGAGGAGATGTCTACCTTCTGTATTCCCTTAGGGGTCATAATAAGAAGAATCTAGGTTGTTCCCTCTCTGTTGCAAAGAGCCGAAGTTCCAGTGCAGACCAACAGAAGGACAAAGGAAATATACCTACCCATATGATTCAAAGGTCCTGGGATAATGTCAACTTCAAACAGATTAGATTCAGAACTTAAATTGGTGACACTGGGACTGGGTTTCTTTGTCTCCTCTTGGATTTGCCTTCTTGGTGTTCTCCATTTTGACTTTATTCTTCAGTCATGTATTCCTCTGGGCAAGGTACGGCTGACAAAGGAGTATCCCTAGGAGACCCATTTTCCTTTAAACAGCCTAAGATCTCTATGAGTGATGTGTTCATCCCTGTAACTGCCTCTGAATCATTCCCAGTGGGTAGAGAATGAGGTAACTGTATTGGGTTAGACTCTGATCAAGCTGATTATCTGGAGTTTGTCTGAATTCCTGCTGAGGTCACAAGGTACCAATGGGGAAAGAGAGTAGATCTTCCACCTGCCAAAAGATACCTTGACATTGACAGATAACAGTTGTTTTTAAACATGACCTGTTCCACAAATAATGAAAACTGAGAGATAGATATTGGGGTTCAAGCTGAAGATCAGAAAAGCAAAGCAGCCGAACCATTGGAGAAATCTTACCTCTACCATGGCCGGGCAACTGCAGACTGAGCCCTGAGCCTCTGTCTCCCCCTGTCTTATATTCCCTTGTAGTGCTGGGGTTAAAGGTGTGAGTGAGCAGTTAAAGGATCCGTCTCTGCATTGGTCTTGTGTCATCGAGGATGGCCTTGAACTCAGAGACATTTATCTGCCTCTGTCTCCTAGATCCTACGGTTAAAGGTGTGTGGCACCACTGCCTGGCCTCTAGTGGCTTAGTTTTACCCTCTGATCTTCAGGAGAGCTTTATTTATTTAAACTTAAGTAAAATCACTATAGTAACCCACTCATATTATACTCATAGAATACAGCCAGCCATTCTTATTGTTTACTTGAAATTTTTATTTTATTACATTTAACTGTGCACAATTTAAAAGTTTTTGCTTATTTAAATATTTATTTCCTCTTTAAATTCTTTATTTCTTTAATAAACTTCCCTCTATCCTTCATGTACTACTTATAATATTATTCTTCATACATTTTTGAATATGTTATATATTCATGTAGTACTTAACTAAGAACTTGCTAAATTGTGAAAGAATGTTTCCTTGTTATTAAATTATTTTCTTTTTAAATTTTTTAAAATTTATGTATATGTATATAAAGTTTATATATGTGTGTATGGGTGTCCTACATGTGTGCCTGACACTGTGGAAGCCAGTAGTGGGTGAGGGTGTCAGGTAACACCTTGAAACTGGTGTTACAGACAGTTGTGAGCTGCCGAGTGGATCCTGGTAATAGAAACTATAGCCTCGAACAGCACGCACTTTTAACTGCTGAGCCATCTCTCCAGCCCTTTCTTTAAAAAAGTTTTTAAGTCAGTGTCTTACCACAGTGTTCAAACTAGCTTTACCTTACTATGTAGCCTGGGATGGCCTTGAACCACAGAGATACTGTAATTGTAAGCATATCCCACCATGCCTGGCTCTGTTCTTTCCATATGGACTGTCCCCTATAGCTTTTCTAGTTAATATCTTTCTCTATATTATGTAGTTATTAATGTAACCCGAGAGGATGGGGATTATTAGGCTAGACTTTCTGCTAAGTTCAGTGATTATTTAACCAGTTGTTACTACTATCCCAGTTGTTACTACTATCTTTCTTATAGTCATGTACCGCCTCCATGCACAATTAGTGACAAGCCAGGTCAGCACAAAAAGTTGAAAAAACACAGTATGAAATATAGAATACAGAATGTGGATGTTAAAATAGTGGCCAGTAGAGTTTTAGACCACCATAAGTGGATGCCTCATATGAGCATGTCGTTAGCCTTTAAGAATCAGGAAAGAGGGTGTATGTGTATGAAAATTTGTATTTTTAAAATTACTCAAAGCACCGAAACAGTTTACCAGACCAGTCATAACCACAGAAGAAGACAGTCCAGCATGTGTCTAGACAGGCATTAGGTTCAGAGAAGTTTTGAATTCTTTGGCTATGAATATATGTTAGAACAGTTAGAACACAGAAAGAGGGGTCTTCTTAAATCATTTTACAAAGTTTCTAACATTTAGAGACACTAACCGGGTAGCAGAATCACTCATGTCCGCCTCCAGACTCATTTAGCACAAGCACCTAGAGACACTTGCACAGAAAGAGCAGGAAGGCGTGTGCCTGAGAAGAAAGTGTGCCGCCGGGGATGCCGAGGGGCAGCGTTCGTGTTTTCCTTTGAAAATGTTAATTGTAAGAACATTTTTTCAGGAAAATATGCATGTATTTTAAAGAAATTTTGTCCATTTTCTTTTCAACTGAGTTTTGACTTCATAGCATTTTCTTAAAGTAGTTCATTCTTTGATTTTGGCTCATATTTAAAGGATTTGTGTCAACCCAGTCAACAAATTGTCCATTTGCTTCTGGTTCCAACTCAAAAGTTTCTTTCCTGAGGCGACTTCTGTATGAAAACACAAATAACAATTGTCTCTCTAAGATACATATGTATGTATGTATGCTTGCATGCATGTATGTATATATAATTGACAATTGTTTTGTCTCTCTAAATAGCATGAAGACTTGACTTGTGATAAATAAATGGTTAAATTTTAAAGAAAGCTTTGAAACAGTTTATCTTTATGTAATCTCTATCTTGTGGCAGTTCCTTTTATAGGTATTTTCTTATCTGATATGATATAGGAATTTTTTTTTTAAACCAAGAGCACAAGGGAAGTTGTACCTATGTCCTTGCATTGTGGCCCTAGAAAGTGGAAACTGTTGTTATGGAAGTCTTTTCAAAACAAAAAAATGACAGATAGTAAAGATTATCATGGCTAGGTGGTTCTTCCAAATTCATGAAGAAGGGATCCCATTCAGTCAAGTCAAAAATAAGGAAAATCTCTCAAGCTGTGACACTGGCACTGGTCTACCATTGTATGGCATATTAAAAATACTCTCTGTTTACTCATAGATTGGTCGCCTCCAAGATCTGGTAAGGAAAAGTGAACAAGGTCTTGGCTCTGCCGAAGGTCTCATTGCTAGTCTTCAGGACTCCCAAGAGAGGCTTCAGAGTGAACTGGACCTGACAAAAGGCAAGCTAAAGGAGACCAAGGATGCCCTATTAAATGTTGAGGTAATTGCTTATTTCTACTGGAATCTGAATGTCTAAATATGAAAATATATCTGGACCACTTTGCTTAAAGCCTAGGATGCTAGCATCATTGTATATAATTAGTATATTAGTTCCCAAGAACCCCACTAAAAAGTAACAGAAATGCCATGACTTGAGCCCAACTGAAGTGGGTCATCTCTTTGTTCCAGAGCTGGAAACCTAAGATGAATTCTTTTGTCTCTAAGGGGAACCTTTCCCCTTTTTGCAGCTTGTTGTTGCCCCAGAGAGTGTCCCGCATTTAGCAACATTATTTCAGTCTCTTCCTGGCTTTACATTATCATCTTGTAAATGTGCTAGTCATACTGCATGAAGGGTTCAGTTGCTCCCATACGGACTCATTTCAAGCAAATAAAACTGCATGGGCGCTGTTTTCAAATAAGTTTGCATCCTGAGACAGAGTGTAAGGGCTGAGATTTCAGGGAAGCTTTTTACAGACACAGTTAAATCCAGGATAATTAGTATGTGTAAGTTTTTTCCTGGTTGAAGCTGGAACTTTCATGTATAGTAAACAAGAGTTCTTTGTGATTTACAGATTGCGGATGGCCCTGCTTTTCCCTTCCCTCTCCTGTGAAGTATAGCAGAGTTTCAGAACCTATAAAACACTAGATGAGGGTTTTTCTTATCCTCTCTGTGTGATGATCTGGAGTGTTGGGCTCCATAGTCAGGCGGGTCTGGTCTGTCCTGTGAATTCTGTGTCTATCACTTACTGTGTCACTGTGGGCAGAAATACATTTTCCTCCTTGACTTTTCAGTAAGGTATAGAGCAGCATACTACTTTTCACATCGCAGTTATAATAATTAAAGGAGATAAGCTGTGTACCGTACTGTGCTCAACAAAATGTAAACACTGGATATTGGTTTTAGTAATAATATCAGCTTTTAGCTTAAAACTGGAGACACTCCAAGGTATATGTACCTGATGCACTGTCTACACTGTGTATATATGATTCTATTCATGTTTTACGTAGGGAATAATTGAGTGTACTTTGAATATCAATTGCATTTCATTTTTGAAATCTATGACTTCAAATAGATGACTTCTATTTACCTTTCTCTAGTGACTATATGATACAACAGTGCTAATATGATGAAGAGTAAGTCTGGATTTAGAGTTACTGAATATTCAATATATTTAATGTATGCGATGCCAAACATTGCATATAATATCAGTGGTAGCAGTTGTCCACATAAGGCTGAATAGAATGGCTAATTCATATTAAGAGGTGTTTTTGTACGTTGGCAAAAGTAAAAGGAAGAAGGTATTTTAAATTGGTAAATCTTTTTCATTGAAAGTCACACATGGCGTGTGTGTGTGTGTGTGTGTGTGTGTGTGTGTGTGTGTGTGTATTTATATGGTACCTCACCTTGGTATAAACCCCATTCTTAACCTTGGTGTATTTCATCCTATAACTGCATCCTCAGGGGATCTGATACCTATGAGGCATCTGAATTCACATGCCCACACACATAATTAAAAATAAATATCAATGCAGAATTTCTTTAAAGAAGAAATACTTTAAGAAATTCTATGATATTTAGTATTACCTGCTGTGGAAAAAAAAATGGTTCCTAGATGCTGCGCAGTATTCTAGAACAGGTACATGAATTCAGGTTACCTTTTGCTGGCCAAGTGAACTATATTGAAAGGGAATTTTAATATTGACTTCTTTTTTTGTCATTAATCTGGATATAACCTTTAAAACTCTCCATCTTATGCTGTTAGCCAGAAAGGTGTCCAGAAATGCTCATCACAGTGACCAAAGGATAGACTGCCACCGACTTGCCTCGTACCATTGAGCAGCCACAGCATTGACAGTGGTCTGTAGTTGCTGGGTTTTGTCAGGTAGTCACCTCTAAGCCCTAGCTCCAGGGAATCAGTCCGCGGCGATTTCCTGTGTATCGTGTCAGTATCTCAGCATTAAGCTCATGGACCTGTGGCTTAAGTTACATAAGAAAATATCCAGTAAACTTACATTCCTTGTAATTCCTTTCATCATTTTAGTGGTATACCGATGTTATGATTAGGCTTTGGACAAGTGACCTGGTTTTGAATATGAATATGAATTAACTTCAGGAACAAGGAACATGGCTGTATGATGTATGTTTGTGGCTAAAAAAAAAAAAGCTTTAATAATATAAGCTTAAACTGTTTAATATAAGCTTTGATTTAAAAATGAGGAAAGAACAATTAAAAATATAGAATGTGTTCCATGTATTCAGTTGAAGTGTCTTGAGTAATTCTCCTAGCTAGCGTTAGGCTCCTGTTCGGTTTGCACGGTCTGCATCAGTGTGCTCTTCTGCGTCAGCAGTGCCTGGGCTTGTGGAGAGCAGTCCTCACTCACCTTTCTGTTCCGCAGGCTGAGCTAGAACAAGAGAGGCACCAGCATGAAGAAACACTTGCCACCATGAAGGAAGAAGAGAAGCTGAGGGTGGACAGGATGGCCCATGACCTAGAGATAAAGTGGACTGAAAATCTCAGGTACCCCGGGCTCTGCAAAGCAGTCTTACCAGTATAGAAGAACGGGAAGTGTTCCTGTTGTAGGCTCCTCATTACAGATGTAGTAGGGTGTTTTAGGTTAATTTTTCTCATGATTAAATGCAGGGAAATTACAGGGTGTTTTTTTCTGTTTGAGTTCAAATTAACTCTTTAAATTTAGAAACCCTGTGAACCACTAGAGAATGTTGATCGAGGGCAGTGACTCTCCTTACAAATCAAATGCCTGTGCTCGTTACAGACAGGAGTGCTCTAAACTTCGCCAGGAGCTAAGGCTTCAACACGAAGAGGACAAGAAGTCTGCGATGTCTCAACTGCTGCAGCTGAAAGAGCGAGAGAAAACCGCTGCCAGGGATTCATGGCAGAAGAAGGTGGAAGACCTTCTAAACCAGGTAGATGACAGTCTGCACCCGCGGACGTTTGTCTCCTTGGCACTCTCCAGTTGGCTAAACCAAACCTACTGCGTGTCAGCTCACTGTGTTTTGTTTTCCATAGGGCAAACTTAAACATTTTAAATGTGTAAAATCACACAGATATATTCATATGAAACATTGTGCTAAGTAAATGTGTTGTGTATGTGACCCTAAGTTCTGAGAAAATTTCCTAATTTTTTAGTTTTTGACTTGCGCAGAACACATCAACTTTACGTGGGAAAGTCAGCTAAGTTTTGAAACTGTAAAATCATTTTGTTTCTATCCCTAAGATGTCATCTGGGCAACAGAAGATGTTTATTAGCAGTGTCCTGATTCCCTGAAAACGTTTACCTAAGTGAGCAGCTGTGTCTGTCTCTTTTGTGGGTTTGTGACTGGAGTCCTGGAAGAGTATGGCATAAACAAAGTGGCATTTCTAGATCTATCTTATTTCCAAAACACGTGTGACTTTAATTAAAATAGTTTGTTCATTTCACTTATTTACACAACCTGGGACTTTATGGACTTTTCATACTCTCCTTGTAAACTAGTAACTGAAAGACCTGACTGTGTGCGTCACCAAGCAAGGGCAGATCCTGGTAAATCAGTAATTAAATAGGCTTTATTGTGTATATCACCAAGCAAGAGCAGAACTTAGGGCATGAAACAACTCCTAATTTAGTGCTGAAGATTTGTTAATATCTTAATCTTTTCCTTTCTGTTTATGATGGTGAAGAATTTCAAAAAAGAATTCAAAATAAACTTTCTATAAGATGATTGTTATATATGCAGAAACAATCATTGCCCTCTTAGAAGTGCTTGAGGCCTGCCCATCTGTATCTGGTTTCTATAATTTGTAATGAAGCTCTGAAAAGGGAGAGGGTATGTATGCATGTGTGTGTATGTGTGTGTGTGTATGTGTGTGTGCACGCACACACATGCTTGTGAAGTCAAATCATTTGGAACCTTTGACATAAGAACAAGCAAACAACTCTCAGTAGAGGTTGGCATTACATTTACTCAGCTTACTGGTGACCTGTATACTTCTTTTACTTCTTATTTAGGGACCAAAAGGGCGGATTTTCTTGAGTGAACTACCCCTCTCCTTCTATCATACTCTGCCCTTAGACAGATGTATTCGGCTCAATTACATAATAAAATGGAAACCATCCCTAAAGTCTTTCTGATATTTTTCAGCCAGAAGTGCTGAACACAGGGATTTTAGGGACTGAGTTTATATTCAAAGAAATCTCACCACTTGCCCCATCATTTTTCTTTAGATATAGTTTTATTATTTTCTATTACATGCTGTTTATTTGTGTACATACACCCATGTGCATTGTGTATGTGTGGGGGTCAGAGGACAGCTTTCAGGACTCAGTTATCTCCTCCCACCATGTGGATTCCAGGGATTGAACTCATGTCATCAGACTTGGTGGCAGACACCTTTGCCTGTTGAACCATCTTGCTGGGCCTATTTTCATTATTCTTGTAATCTCATGTATTCAGTTCTCAGAGGTCATCCTTGTTCCTTTTTTCCTTTCTGTCTTCCTCCCTCCCTTTCTTTTCTTCCTTACTTTCTTCTTTGCATTTCTGCAGTACTTATTCCTAAGAGGTTTTCTTTTAATATTTTGCTTGCCCCTCTTTGTATCCCATGATTATATTTTAACTTATTTTTGTTGTTGATGGTAATAATGGGGATGGTAGTGGTAGTGGTGATGATGATGATTGATAATGGTGGTGATGGTAATGATGGTGGTGGTGATGATGATGATTGATGGTGGTGATGGTAATAGTGGTGGTGGTAGTGATGATGATGATTGATGGTGGTGGTGGTGGTGGTGGTGGTGATGATGATGATGATTGATAATGGTGGTGGTGGTGGTGGTGGTGATGATGATGATGATGATGATTGATGGTGGTGGTGGTGGTGGTGGTGGTGGTGATGATGATGATTGATAATGGTGGTGATGATGATGATTGATAGTGGTGATGGTAATAGTGGTGGTGGTAGTGATGATGATGATTGATGGTGGTGGTGGTGGTGGTGGTGATGATGATGATGATGATTGATAGTGGTGGTGGTGGTGGTGGTGATGATGATTGATAATGGTGGTGATGGTAATGATGGTGGTGGTGATGATGATGGTGGTGGTAGTGATGATGGTGATGATGATTGATATGGTGGTGGTGGTGATGATGATGATGATTGATGGTGGTGGTGGTGATGATGATTGATAGTAGTGATGGTGATGATGTTGACTGATAGTGGTGGTGATGATGATGATAGTGGTGATGGTGGAGATGATGTGATTGATGGTGGTGGTAATGGTGATGATGATTGGTGGTGGTGGTGATGATGATGATTGATGGTGGTGGTGGTGATGGTGATGATGATTGATAGTGGTGGTGTTGGTGTTCGTGGTAGTAGTGATGGTAACAGTGGTGGTGTAGGATCTCTATATGTTGCCCAGATTGATCTGGAACTTTGGGCTCAAGTTCCCTTTCTCACTCAGACTCCCAAGTGACCAGGTGTGTGCTAGCAGGCCAGGCTTAAAGAGTTACAGAATAGCCCAGTGCAGGCTGTACTTTCTCAAAAGCAAAACAACTAGGCTCCCATTCTGCAATAATATCTGGACAGTTGTAAAGAAAACACTTGACTCTGTTTTCTGTTTTTAATCCTAAAATATCATCATGTATTCATTTATTTCCCTCTTAAGGCAGATTTTATTGTGGTTCCAAATTGAAAATTCATTTATTTAGTTTCATTTGGGACATTTGCTGAGAAATTAAGAAAACTGACCATTCAGACACATACCTATGGAATATAGGTGTGATCTAAATGCTCTCAGATAATGTGGATGGAATGGCTAGAACTGGAATTCATTGTTCTGTGTAATTAGCCAGAGTCAGAAAGTCAAGTAGTTATATTCTTACATATGCAAAACATATTTTAGGGTATATCTGTGTGTGTGATGAAACTGGCAAGAGGATCATGAGAGGAAGAGGTCTAAAGAGAGAAGGGAGCAAAAAAAATGGAGCTAGAGAACATGTAAAGTGAAAGCAGAAGGGGCTCAATTTAGAGAAGAAAGGGCCCAGCAAGAGAAGTGGTCAGAATGAGGGAGGGAGAGAAGAGGGAGGGGTAAATCAGAACAAAGTAGAATTGTACATATATATGAAAATGACACAACGAAACTTGTTACTGTTTCTGTTAAGTTTAGAAATTAGTTTGAAAAAAAATGAAGTCTGGGAAGATGACTCTGAGTGAGAGTGTTTGCTATGCAAGCATGAGGACCTGAGTTCAAATCCCCAGAACCCATATAAAATCCAGAGGATGGTCATGTCTGTAACCATGGCCGTGTGAGACAGACAGATTGCTAGGGCTTGCTCCAGAGTCAGTGAGAGACCATGCCACAAAGCAAGGAAGGGCAAGGGATGACAGAACTGGACATCTGATGTTCTCCTTTGATCTCTGTTTGCATGAGCTCATCCATGCACACATGGACCAAAACAAAACCCCACAAACAAAAATAGGCAGCAGCAACAAAGCTGGAGGAATAAAAAAGGAGAAAAATTAATTTTGCCACACAATTTGAGAGGGTTTATTCAACATCAGTTGAGCCATTACTTTGGGCGTGCCACAGGGCAGAGCATTGTGCTGGCACAAGCATAAGGCAGCCACGAAGCAGAGAGAGGAAAGGGGGAAGACGGAGAAGGCAAAGTGTTCATTATTCAAGGAATAGTGTACTTCTAAGTACTTCTCCAACTAATCTCCACCTTCTGGAGTTTTGCTTCCTCCTGGTTTTCTATGAATAACTTCAGCCCATGGGCAGATTAAGCTATTGATTAAATGAGGACCCTTGTAATTTAAGTCATCTCTAAAAATGCCCTATAGACACCAAGAAATATACTTTTGTTCTCCTAGGTATCTCTCCATCCAGTCAGCTATCATAGTTAATCATTACCCAGGGGCTCTCTCCTTAAAAGGCTACCAGTAATAGGATTTCAGAATTTACATGCCATCATGTTTGCAAATTACTGACAGTAAAATCTTGCCCTGCTTTGACAACAAATAAACCAAAGTTTAGAAGGATGACGACTGGCTAGATAGCTCAGCAGGTAAAGGTGCCCGTTACCAAACTTGAGGACCTGTGTTTGATTGTATTACCCATGTGGTGGTAGAAGATAGGTAACAGAATCCTGCAAGTTGTCCCCTGACTCCTGCCAGAGTTCTGTGGAGCCAGGCCCCCTTCTTCTCACAAAATAAATGAATAGTATGCTAAAAAGTTGTCAAAAAACAAGAAGCAGGAATCATTTCCTAAGAACATTGTCTTTTATATACAATGATCTAAATTTCTAATTCAATGCAATATTTTAAAGAGATTGTTTTCACTTTTTTTTATTCATTTGAAAGTCTGACTTCCACTCCTCCTTCGGGAGTAGAAGTCATGAGGGGCATGGTGCTCACACCTGCAGCCCAGCACTCCAGGCACTGAGGTAAAGTAGTATTCTCAGTTGAAGACTATCCTGGGCCACCACGCTCAAAACAAAACAAAAGATTAAAAGTTTTGAAACACATTACATATTTAGTTAGCTTTTTACACTGAAGCCTCCGAGTCCACTCAGTGAACTGGTGATGGCTCACTCCCCTCGAAAATTACAAAGCAACTTAAGACCCTTGAAAATGATGAGTCTGTAGGGCATCAGTTTTGTTGGTGTGGATCTTATATAGAATGATTGACAAATATTTCACATAGAACCTCTTCGTTTGTACAGTTCTTAGGCGGGCACTTGCAGTTTGGCTTGTATTCAGTAACAGATGACCACAGACCGCATCCTTAATAAACAGTGGAGCTTGGTTTCGGATCGCTGCGAAGGCTAGGAAGGCTAGGAAGTTTAAGGTTTCTGCAGCTTTAGCCTGGTCAGGGCCCACTCACTGGCTTTCTCTCACTGCGTCCTCACACAGTGGAAGGGCCAAAGGCTCCACTTCCTAACAATACTCCATGGAGGTTAGGGTTTCATCATCCCTGCTCCTCAGTATTCTTGCCATCCTCACATGCAGAATATACTCATTACATCCCAACATCCTTCCAGAATTCCATCTCATCCCAGCGTCAACCCTAAGGCAAATTGCGCTCCTGCCGCAAAGCTGTGGAGCCGATTAGTCAGCGTCTCACATTCTAACAAAATATCCAGCATAACCATAAAGTGTGAAGTTTATTTTGACTCGCAGTTTTACAGCCCATAGCTGCGTAGACTGGTAAGGCTTCTGGTGTGGTGACAGGGTGTCAATGGTTGAAAGCCTGTCACAAAGGAATCTTCAGGGCCGGAAGACAAAGGAAATGAGAAAAGAGTTGGAGTCCCACCCTGTCCCCTTCAAGGGCTTGTCTCCAGTGATACAAGGCTCTTTACTAGGGCACATCTCTCAGAAACTTCACCACCTCCCAGGAGTACCACCTCCAGGAGCATCATCACCCTAAGAGCCAAGTCTTTATCTCATGGATTTTCAGATGTTTACCATCTAAGCCATAGCACTAAGTATGTTTTATGCATCCCACATACAAGGATGGGAAAGGAAGAAAATGGGCATTCCATTTCCAAAAGTGAGAAGTAAGACAGGAAGGAATGATTCCAAACTTCAAGGCAGATGCATACAGTGAGATCTAAAGACTTGAGAGTCGCCTCTCTACTCCTCTGACCTGTAGTGCCACTGTAGCTGAGGTCCCAGACTCCAGAGACAGTGGGATAGCAGGCCTGACCCTAAAGCTTTGGAACCCCATCACCAGCTCTAGGAGGAGTCTTGGCTTGCTAGCAGTGAGGTACAGGGTTTCTACTTGAGAAACCAAACACAGATGGTTCACTTTCAGGGTCTCCCCTTCCCTTCTCTTCCTTTCCCTCCCCTCTCCTCCCTCCCTCCCTCCCTCCCTCCTTCTTACCTTCCTTCCTTCCCCTCCACTTTTTCCTCCTCATCCTTCTCCAGTTTCTTTGCTCAGATTCTATTTTTTGTTCTCCTCATGGACACACCCAGAAGGATGCTTTTGTTCTCTCCATCAGCAAAGGTTGTGGCCTCTTTGTGTGAAGGGTGACCTTCCCTAGTTTTCAGCACTGTAGTCGCCTTTTCCACCTGAGACCTTCTCCAGATGGCTTTTGCTGTCCTTATTTCTACCAACCTTTTATTTCCCCAGCATTCCTTTCCTGTTCTCTAAGATGACTGGCACCTGTCCACTTTTCTTTCTGCGCCCTATTTCTAGGCCCACACTAATCAGGCTTTTCTAGTATGCAGCCCAAACTCCAGCCTCCTCTCAGTACCTCACCTAAACCACTTCCACATTTCTAGATTAGAACAGCACCCTCACTTCTCGGTGCCAGTAGTCCTGGGTTAGCCTGGACTATACTGATGGAATGCTGTAGATGTTGACTTTTGAGCATAAACATTTCTCACAGCTCAGAAAACCGGAACATTCAACTTCAAGGAGCTAGCTTCCTGGTTTGTAGACAGCCACCATCTGCCCATGCTCCAGTGGAAGGTACGAGGAAGCTCCGTAGGGAAGCTTTTAGAAGTCCAGTATCCACTAATGAAAATTTCCCTACGACCTAATCCCTGCCCAAGGTTCTGCTTTGTAACACCATCCCATTGAATGTTGGGATGTCAACTGAGGAGTGGGTGGGTTGGGGACACAAACATATAGTCCATAATTACTAAAGATCCCCAGCTTGTCTTGAGATGTACATAGCTCTATATGTCAGTGGTCTTCAATGTCAAATCCAATTCTTTCTCTCTTCAACTCTAGGAAACCATGTTCTGGAATATCTTAGTCCTCCTGGCATAGTCAACTTTGTGAAAATATGTTGTTTTATGTGTATGAGTATTTTGCTTTGTATGTATGTGTGTATACCGTGTGTGTGCTTCTGCCATCAGAGTCCCAAAGAGCGTAGGCATCAGATTCCCTGGAACTGGAGGTACAGATAGTTGGAAACTATTATGTGAGTTTTGGGAACTGAACCTGGGTCCTCTGTAAAAGTAGCAAGTGTGCTTACCCCCTGAGCCAGACCTCTAGCCTCGTAGTCAGCCTTTTCACATTAGAAAACAACATTGGAGTTGATGAAGCTCATGTTAGAACAGAGAATTTAAAAGATATAAAAACCATCTCATGTTTCCCTATAGTCCAGCACATACCTCAAGGCAGTTGTAATACAAAGCAACCAGGCTGTTTTTGTGGTTCTCATCTGTTCCCTGGAGAACGTATGCCCTGCAGCCATTTGCGTGCAGCTCTGGAACAGCTAGGAAAGCGGTAGAGCAGCAGTAGCCCTCTGTGCTTTCCGGCAGCCATCGCCTTTTACACTGGACTCGGTTCTCACCCTCTCACCTTAAGTTTCCCGTAGAGGTAAGTAGACTGACCCCGTTCTATCAGATCATTTTAGGGACTGTATGCAGATCATTTACACCGTGTCTTAAATTTCTTCTCAGAACTGGTTTTTGTGAGCATGTTATAGTTACTGTTCAATGTTTCATATCTTTCTTTTAATCTTTCTTTCTCTCACTTAGTTGGTTTCTGAATGTTCCCCTTTCTTCTGTGATCTTTTTTTCATAGCGCCACTCTCTGGGTGAAGCTTTGCATAAATCTATCAACAATGTAAGTGAGCGGCACTTACAATTTGTGCACAAGGCATGCTGTACCTTTGATTTTGCATAATAACACTGCTTTGAAGCTTTAACTTATACAAAAATACATTATGGCACACAATACGATTTTTTTGCATATGGGTACTAATAATGTCTAACTTTCAACCATTCATTTGTGTGTTGTTGTGCATACATCTACCATATTGCCTTACAAAGTGTTTTATGATGAAGCTAATCTAGATTTTCATCTTATACATAAAATTCATTAATGTTAACCTTGAAAGGTGTGGTGATATTGAAAAATATTAGCTAGTTGGTTATCATTAAGTGCGAATAAATGCAAATTTTTTTAGTTAAAAGTTTATTTTTGGAAAATGTATCAATAGACTTTACTCAATGAGATCAAGCATTTTGAAATTTCATAATATCTAAATGTGTTTTATATTTCAATGTCCTAGTTTTCAACACATGAAAAGTAAAATAATGTAAATCCCCTCCCTAAGACTCATCAAAAGTATTGTCTTTTACTTTTGTGTAGACACACATGTACAAAAATTAAGCTTCAAAATAATATTCTGTGTTTCCACTTAGAAATAATTTGTACATGAATAAAAACATGAGATTTATCTTCATATCAAATGCATTACTACCTTATCCTTCATGATAAGATTACAGAGTTGGATGTCTCTGAATCAGTTTCTCGATATCTCAGGTAGAGGTACACACGCTTCTCTTGAAAAATGGCTATTGGTGGATTTTTCTTTTCTCAGGTAATAGAGAATGAAAATATTGCAGTTGGGTGCTGTCTCTGCTGCTGTTCTGTGAGATGCCCAACCCTCGAGGGTCAGGCAGGGCTGCAGCTGTCCTCCAGTGCACTCAGAAAAAGAATGTAGCCTGCCTGTGCCTCCCCAGGCCGATCAAAGTTCGAGTCTAGATGTGTCCTGTGAAACGTTTCAATTTCTACTACCTGAGAAAGGAAAATTTTACTTGCTTTTCATAGTCAACTTTTTTTTCAACATAAAAAGCAGTTGGAAGATAACTGTGATCAGCAGAATTTTCTTCATATGTTTTAAAATAAGTAACAAATGTTTATCACAATTTTGATAAAATAAGTAACAAATGTTTATCACAATTTTGATAAAGCTACATTAAGATATCGTTAACAATAAAATCTCATAACGTAGAATAAGAATTTTGACTTAATCATTTCAATTTGGGCTCTACTAATGTCAGTCAAGATTTTTTGACATATTTATTGATTGGGATAGAAATAATAACCCAAATGTGATTGTTTTCTAAATGAATCAAATTGTACTTTAGAATATTTGTGATGACATAGCTATTCCCCTTAGTGTTTAAAAAGATACTAATTAAATAAAAACCCACTTGTTGTCTTAATATCATAAGTAAAAGTACATTATTTTAAGTGTCTATCAGTAACTGGATGGGAACAGCTTTGTACATTCTCTAAGGAAAAATAGCATTAGATGTTATTAACACAATGAAATCCTCATTCAACCCCTTATGTGACATCATAGTTGTCACTGGTCAGCTCTCACCCTCATCACCCATAACCAAAGTGAACTGTTAGCATACAACATTGGGCTGGCTGACATTTGTCACCCACCATATGTTGGCCTGGCTTCCCAAGGTCCTTCCTTAGCAGGAATCAGCCTTTCTATAGGTCATCCTTTAAAAAAGAAAATGAGTGATTTTTAAAACGTCCTATAGCTGCTTTCTAGTTTGTTTTAGTTTAAGATTGAGGCAATAAGTGGGAGTGTATTTTATAGTATCTGCAGGAAAATAAGAAGTGTCACTGTGGCTCTTTATTACTAGGTTTAGTTTAGGATTTTCCCAGAAGACTCTTTCTTGGAATTGCCCAATGAAAGTTTTTCAGAGTTACCATAATTTCATGACCTGAAATATGTTCTTTTTAAAATATATTTTGACTGAAATATTTTATCACTTTCCCTTCTCCCTGCATTCTCTAATAATAGCAAATTAGTAGTCGTTAAAAAAATAATTAACTATCTCAGTACCTTCCATCATTGTTCATGAAAATGTATGTAAGTCATTGACATACTAAAAATTATTCTGACTGTTCTCTACCAGGCCTAAGTTAGCAGGTTTCAGCGTTGTTAATATTTGAAAGTATGGTATTTATAACTTACAATTAAGCTGATATGACTTTCAGCAATCTTAGTTATGTATTGGTGGTAAAAGAGGGGCCTGTGTTGTTCAAGATGGCGGCATGACTTAATCCCAGCAGAATCTGAGAGCTCTGCTAACTGACATTGAAGAAAGGGGGAAGGGCAAGGCATAGGACTGCTTTGGGAAGGGCCATTTAAAACACTAGCAAGGTCTTCAGCCTGCCTGTAATTTTAGCACATTAGAGTAGAGGCAGAAAGATCAGGAGTTCCAGGCCATCACCCAAGATATAGGAGACCCTGTTACAATAATAACAGTTTTGAAAATAAAAAAGAATGGGGAGGAAAAAAATCTGTGTATGTCAAACCTGAATCTGTAAGTCCAAGACCAGCCTAGGTAATATGGCGAGGCGCTGGCTCATAAACTACAGACAAAACCAAAATGATGAGTCATGTATCTGAATACCATGTATACCTTATGAATGTCATTTTGGAGGGAAAACATAAAAACATAAGCTCCCCATTCTCTCTAAAGGGAAAAGTCATTAACATCCTCAAATGAAGCCTGGGGTGCTCTCATTCTGAGGAGGCCACCCACAGGTGGCCCTGTGAATGTGACTTTATCAACACCTGCAGTTGGCACACCTTCATCCCTCCATATCCAAAGTGGTGTTCTCTTTTCCCTCCAACACACTTGGGATGTATGTCCCCATCAGTGGCTTCAAACATTAAATACTAAGTTGTTGGTTTTTTTTAAGGATGTCCTGTGTCCACCTAGAAATTGTGCTATATAAAATACAAATCAGTATTTTATCAGATAAGTTATCTATATTTGATGAAAACTGTCCATTTATACATGACATACTTTTCTATGAAACCAAACAGTTCACTGTATTGAGGCAGACCTAGGCCAAGCTCTATACCACAGAGCTACATCTCCAGCCGGAGACTTTATTCAATGCGCTCTAGAGTGTGTTCCATATACTGTGCACACTTACACTCCAGTAGTTAGGAGCAGACCTGTTGGTCAACCTGGACCCAGTTCTGCTGTGCTGACCAGAGTCTGAGAGCAGCAGGAGAGATTGCTGTAATACAGAGCTAAGTTTGAGGGTCATTCCCATCTCATAGCATGCTTTGTCTTGGGGACAGATTGCTTGTATACTTTGTATGTTCTTTAATTCCTGTAAAAAGGTTGAAGAAGGGAAAAAGTAGGTTAATATTGTACCCACGTTAGGATCCTGTCATACCAGGCACCCTCAATTTGAATTATTTGCTTTTAAAGTTAACAATAAAATCTGCACATATTTGAATACTAGTAAGGTACTAAATGACTAGTTTAGGTCCAGTATATGTTGACCAGCTTTAACACACACATGGTAAAGGCCCAGGGCCTGTCTGAAAGGCTCCACAGAGAGGCTAGATGACGTCTCCTATATTTAAAACAAAAAGGGCATATATTTTAATGTTTTCTTTTTGACATTTCTAAAAAAATTCTGTCTTTAATGCCATATTTTCTAAAAGAGAGCGAAACATTTATTTTCAGGAAGTATTGCTAAAGAGTGGAGGTCAGAGGATGGCACCTACTCTCTGTGCAGTGAAACTTGTTAAATGGTTGCTAGATAGAGAGAGAGCGTGTGTTACTTCCTTACACTACACCTGCATAGACTACACCTGCATAGACTACACCTGCATAAATGACACCTGCATAGACTACACCTGCAGAGGCTACACCTGCAGAGACTACATCTGCAGAGACTACACTTGCAGAGACTACACCTGCATAGATTACACCTACAGAGACTACATCTGCAGAGACTACACCTGCAGAGACTACACCTGCATAGATTACACCTACATAGACTACACCTGTAGAGACTACACCTGCAGAGACTACACCTACATAGACTACACCTACATAGACTACACCTGCAGAGACTACATCTGCAGAGACTACACCTACATAGACTACACCTACANCTGCAGAGACTACACCTACATAGACTACACCTACATAGACTACACCTGCAGAGACTACATCTGCAGAGACTACACCTACATAGACTACACCTACATAGACTACACCTGCAGAGACTACACCTGCAGAGACTGCACCTACATAGACTACACCTGCAGAGACTGCACCTACATAGACTACACCTGCAGAGACTGCACCTGCAGAGACTACACCTGCAGAGACTACACCTGCAGAGACTGCACCTGCAGAGACTGCACCTGCAGAGACTGCACCTGCATAGACTGCACCTGCAGAGACTGCACCTGCAGAGACTGCACCTGCAGAGACTGCACCTGCAGAGACTGCACCTGCAGAGACTGCACCTGCAGAGACTGCACCTGCAGAGACTACACCTGCAGAGACTACACCTGCAGAGACTATACCTGCAGAGACTACACCTTCAGAGACTACGCCTACATAGACTGGTGAGAGTTTTTAAAATAAGGATTCATTATTCAGAAATAAAGATTCTCATGTTTTTGTTATTTTTTTTTAATGGGAATGGCAAGATGGCCTAGCAGCCTAGATACCTGGCTGCTGTTCCAGAGGACGTAGGTTCAGTTCCTAGCACCCACATGGCAGCTCACAGGCTCCCTGCAACTCCAGTTCCAGGGGACTCCTCTGGCCTCTGCAGTGCTACATCATGTGGTTCCCAGACAGACATACAGACAGAACGCCCATATGCATAAAAAGCTTTTTGAAAAGGCAAGGGATAAAATGTCCAAAAGTTTATGACATACAAATATATACCATACATATATAATACCATACATACAGTACTTAACTTGAGTTTAGTGTATATATATATATATACACTAAATATAGTATATTATATAGTATATAATTCAAAGCAACTGCTGTCTCTGTTCTGTCACTGTTCAATGTAGTTTTCTAGATATTCTGTGCTCTTTATTGGTCAAGGTTGTCCAAACATTTAATGCAGGCTCCTTCCTTATTGTATTTTGAATCAATGCTGTTTGATATCAATATGTATATATAAACTACATTAAAGTCAGGTGCTTAAATAATGTCTAGAAAGCATTAGTTCATATTACACCGCTTTGCTCATGATCTTTTCTTTTCAATGGTATGCAATCTTCCCGCTAAATAAAGGCTGACTTATTTCCTGCTGCCCTACTAATGTGTTCACTTACAGTGCTGCGTTGCATGATAAGGCTTTCTGCATATAATTCACATTACCGCACTGAGCATGAGTGCAAAGACTTTGGAGTTTGTGTGCTTCCAAAGTTCAGAGAACAAGACAAGTATATTTGACTACTAAGCTGCATGGTGCTTTCTGCATACAGTGTCTGCTGCTTCCTAGAGTGTAGATTCAGATATTAGTCATACATTTTAAATCGGAAAATAATATTTTGGAGTTCTCTTAAGGTAAAGTATGTTACACTGTAAAATATTAAAGCTGGAGAAAGTTTAAACTGTTTATATTTTAAATGTACAATTATATTACTATGCCAATTCTCTTATTTTAATGTTAAGCCTCACCTTTAAATAGTTTAAGCATAAGTCGATCTATAGTCAGATTAGTAAAATTTGATGCAGTTGTGGTCCACGGGAGGCAATTAACATTAAAGCAGGTATTACACCAATAAAACATATACAAGGTCAAGTGATTGGGTAGCTTCTTACTAACCTAAGCATTGAGAGCAGCAGTTCTCAACCTGTGGGTCCAGACCCCACAAGGCTACGTATCAGACAACCTGCAGATCAAATATTTATATTAAGATTCATAACAGTAGCAAAATTACAGTTATGAAGTAACAACAAAATTTTGTGGTTTGGGTCACTACAACATGAGGC
>JAQHUG010000002.1:1869760-1912922 GCA_028555095.1 Dicrostonyx torquatus | reverse complement strand
CCTTTGAGCTGGAGTTCTTGTCCTTCTTCTATCCCTATTATTCTTAGGTTTGGTCTTTTCATGGTGTCCCAGATTTCCTGAATATTTTGTGTTAAGAATTTGTTGGATTTAGCCAGGTGGTGGTGGTGCACGCCTTTAATCCCAGCACTCACGAGGCAGAGGCAGGCAGGTGGATCTCTGTGAGTTTGAAGCCAGCCTGGGCTACAAGAGCTAGTTCGAAGACAAACTCCAAAGCTTCAGAGAAACCCTGTCTCGAAAAAACAAAAGAAACAAAAAAGAATTTGTTGGATTTAATGTTTTCTTTGACCAATGAATTGATTTCCTCTATAGTATCTTCAACACCTAAGATTCTCTCTTCCATCTCTTATATTCTGTTGGTTATACTTGCCTCTGTAGGTCCTGTTTGTTTACCCATATCCAGAATTCCCTCAGTTTGTGTTTTTTTTATTGCCTCTATTTCAGTCTTCAAGTCTTGAACTGTTTGCTTCACCTGTTTGATTTTTTTCTTGGTTTTCTTGGATTTCTTTGAGGGATTTATTAATTTCTTCCACTTTTTTGTTTATTTTTTCTCCATTTCTTTAAGGGATTTTTTTCATTTCCTCTTTAAAGGTCTCCATAATCTTCATAAAATTATGTGTAAAATAGTTTTTTTCTGCTTCTTCTTCTGGATTATCATGATCAAGTCTTCCTGTTGTGTGACCACTGGGTTCTGGTGTTACCATGTTGCTTTTTAGGTCGTTAGATGAATTCTTGCATTGGCGCCTACCCATCTCTTCCTTCAGTTGATGCCGGCAGTGTCTTTGTGTCTTGATCCAATCCTTGCAATGTATCTCTGAGACTTTGGGTATTGTTCTTGATCTGCTCTGTACTGTCAGGTCTGTGTCTCAGAGAGCCACTGAGGTCTTTCTTAGCCTAATCTCTTGGTCTGCTCTCCTTGTTCCTTCTCTTGGCCCACTTTGTGCAGTCACAGCTTGTGCTTTAGAGTTCCTCTGTTGGTCCTCTCAGCAGGAAACTCTCCTGCAGGCTGGCTAGATAATCTGGGTAGGTGGGGGAGGGGCCCCGGGTTTTGCCACCAGTGCAGGGCCTAGACAGTGGGGTGTCCCGCCACATGGCTGCACATGGCTGGCCACTCACCTTTTGGTCTTCTCAGTATTGTAGCCACTCACCTTTTGGTCTTCTCAGTATTGTAGCAAGCTGTGTTTCAGAGTTCCACTGAAGTTGCAGGATGATAGGTGAGTTTGGGGGCAGGATAGGGCTTATAGCTTGCAAGGTCCTGTGGATATAGGTGGGTATTGGGTCAGCTTACCTGCAGGAAACTCTCCTTCTGGCTGGCTAGAGAAGCCTAGGCAATTGGGGGAGGAACCCGGGATTTTGCCCCACTATGGAGGTCCTAGAGAGTGGGGTGTCCTGCCTGGTGTTTGGTCACTCACTTCTTGGTCCTCTCTGAATTGTAGCAAGCTGTGTTTCAGAGTTCCACCAAGGTTGCAGGACGATAGGCAAGTTTTTTTATACTTTTTCTAAATTTAATTTTTAAGATTTTTGTGAGAATTTCATGAGTATTTACATCATTATACCACTCTCCCTCATTTCCTTCCATGTCGCTTGCTCCCTCCTAAATTCATGATCTTTTCTTTCTTAATTATTATTCCATATATGTATATACCTATATAAGTGCAGCCTGCTGAGTCCAAGGCCTACTGTTGCTGCTTACATATATTTAGGGCAGATAACTTGGCATTGAGCAATCTATCAGTGGACTCTCCCACTGATGTCCCCCCATCTGAAGCTACATAAGAACCTTTAGTTCTTATCTAGGGGGAGGGCCTTATGAGAGCCCCATCCACAGTGCCATGTCTACTGTTGTTGTCATTGCCCAGGTCTTATTTACGGGATCATATCCTTGAGATTTCACGGGTGGAGCTTCCCTGTCATATACAGAGAAAATGGTACAAAAAGATTCCCTTGGGTCTTTTTCCATTTCCCAGTGATAGCATCCTATAAAAGTGCTTTACATTGTTAAAGCTAGAATATTGGTACAGATACTGTTAAGATGCAGAACTTTTATGTCCCTTGGAAAACACACCTTCTTCCCTGTCTTTCCTGCTTGGGATTCCTGGCAAACCTCAGGATGTTCTCGATTTCTACTGCATTGGCAGTTTGTGAATGCCATCATTTCTGTATGTGGAATCTACTGTGTTTCTTTTGAAATTGCCTCCCCCCGCCCGTCACTATAATTCTCTGGTGTCACCCTGGCTGCTGTGGGCATCTCTAGCTTATGCCTTTTCATCCTAGCCATAGTCACTGTGTCACCATATTCCTGTCTGTCCTTCAGTCTCTAAAGGTGACCTGGGTTTCAGTTGGCTGTTAAATACATTCATGGGTGTGTTGTTTGTGTAAATACAAGACTTTGGTTGTCTGCAATAAAAACCAAGAGAAAAGTTTCTAGGCCATGTAGTAGTTACATGTTTATTGAGTTTTTGAAGGCTCAGCCAGAACATTCATCAGAATGTCTCTGCCATAGTGCAGCCCACGAGCATTGTATGAATGATTCGCTTCCCTCACAGCTCACCCACATTTGATGTTGTGACTGTATGTCATAGTAGCTCATCATAGTTTTACTTTACATTACCCTAGTGGATGGAGATGTTGAATATTGTTCATGTTCTCATCTGTTTCATGTCTTCCTTTTTGGTCAAATTCTTCCTTGTTACTGTTGAGTTTTAAGTATTCTACTTATATATTCTTGATACTAGTCCTTCGTCAGGACCCTTCAGGTTTACTCTATCACTCCCATGAACGTAATCTCCCCAAAGGCACCATCAACTTTCAAGCTATCGTCACTGACTGACTCATCTTATTTTCTTTGTGTGCACATCTGGCCACTTTGGTCTTCTTAGATCTTTCTTCACTTGGTTTCCACATCTCAACATATCCTCACTGTACTGACTTTCTGATCTGTACCCTTTCTTCTCATTTGCCAGACCTGACCTATTTCCATGTGTATCCATTAACTACTGCTTTTCTCTGATAATTCCATTCTTCCTTTGTGTGTGTGTGTGTGTGTGTGTGTGTGTGTTTGTGTGTACCTGTGTGTATGTATGTATGTGTGTGTGTGTGTGTGTCTCTCTCTCTCTGTGTAGCTCTTGTTTCTTATCTACTTCCATGGCTTCATCTATCACCCATGTGCTGGGGACTCCAAATGGGACTCCTCTCGGTTTTGTTCATTAAATTGTTATTTATTGCTACATGTTGAGAAGTTGATTTTTAAATAGACTTTAAGATATGGTCTTATCATTTCCCTGTACTTACCCATCCCTGTACTTGTCACCCTGATTTATTCTATCACTTTATTTAGTTGTCAAAACTGGGAAAGTGGGAATTCAATTTCTTCTCTGTCACTGCTACATTTTGTCTACCAGTTCTTAAGTCATCTTAATGCATGTTCCTCTCCTTTAGTCCTCCTGCCATACCAGCTTCAAGGCCAGATGATTTATCTTTATTTTTAGATTTATTTGTTCTATTTTATGTGTATAAATGTTTTACTTGCATGTATGTCTGTGCAGCACATACATGCTTGGTGCCTTCAGAGGTCAGAAAAGGATGTTGGATCTCCTGGATCCAGAGTTACAGACAACTGTGAGCAGCCATAAGGGTGCTGGGCATCAAACCTGGGTACTCTGCAAGACCAAGTTTTCTTAACCCCTGAGCCATCTCTCCAACCCCTGATATCATTTTTTAATAGATTGTTGTCATAACCTTCCTCTTGACTTGCCTTCTCACAGGTCATTTTCCAGTTTGCTGTCAGAGGAAACTCTGAAATGCTTACACCTCACATGAGACATTCCACTTTAAATCCACCCAAGGTTCTTCATGACAGTGTCTGGCAAGTTCTTCTACTAAAGCCCTTAGCACCAGGAGAAACTGAACTGAGGTTCTCCATGAAGGCTCAGGAGTGCCTTAAGTTGGCCAACTACAAGCAAGAGCAGCATCTCTTCAACTAGATTTCATGTTTTAGCTTTAAAAGCCACACTTTATATTTTTCTCATTTACATCTCCATATTAGCACTTAAAAATATTACCGGGACATCCATACCTAAGGAAATACCATGGGAAATCTCTGAGTTCTGTGACAAACACAGCCACTCGCATCACAGTTTGAGGACCATGGGCCTAGAGAAAGTAAAGTCAGATCCGTGCAGGTTCCAGTTTCTTTCATGTCTCCATGCACCCTGTGACCTCCTGCCACACAGAATTGACAGCCATATTCTGCTTCCTTTTGCATGTTCTGCCTTCATGATGAAATCACCTCCTTCTCTGCACAGGAATCCCAATTCTGCCCTGCTGTATTGCAGACCGAGTCGCCCTAACAGTCTCTGTGACTGATCCCCAATCTGACTCTCAGAAAGTGGGGTACATTCACCACTGAGTTTTCATTATACTTAAAAATAACTTGTGATATGCCAGTTAGTTCCTGGAGTAATGTCTTCACCTCTGGCTTGTGATGTTATAAAGACAGTGTCAAATTTTACTCTCTCTTAGGATACTGTTGTCATTCAATGAATGTTGTGTGCCGTATGAGATAATTCCAGAACTAGGCATAACACATGCCTGTAGTCCTAGTACCTGGGACATACATGTAGGAGAATCAATATTTTAAGACCCCAATTGCATAGTGAGTTCCAAACCAGTCTTGGCTACATGAGACCCTGTCTCAAAAAAATAAATAAATAAATAAATAAAATGGAAACTCAATTCCAAAACTCTAGTGAATGTGATGACTGACCTCCAGATCATTGGGAGCGTTTATCAGCCAGTACTTTGTATCCTTGAGGGATATTGTAAAAATATTTCTTACTGGGAGGAATGTTGTCTCTTAATCATTTGTCAAGGAACAGCTGTAAAATCTGTATTGTCTTAATAATATGAAACAGCCAAACATTTCATCTCCACTACCCCTTTATGTTCAAACTGAATTCACACACAGAACAAACACCTTTGTCGTTTAAGTTCTTGACATTTTTAATATCCTCATCAAAGCTAAGTAGACTTCAAATCCACATATGATAATCTATTTTATGCACATTTAGTGAATGTTCTAATTTTTTTAAAAAAGTGATATTTTGGCTCTTTTATAATTTTTTTCTTAAGGTATTAGTAGTATTTTGAAATTTTCTAACCCTTTCCCTTTGCATGCCAGCTTCCTTGCGATCTGAACTAAACCATCAACATGCAGCTTCGATTGACTTATTACGGCATAATCACCATCAAGAACTGGCAGCAGCTAAAATGGAGCTAGAGCGAAGCATAGACATCAGCCGAAGGCAGGTAAGTGTGAGCACATTCTGCTGATCCCTTAAATCTCGGTCCCCTCAGCCCTCCCGCTAGCAGAGGGACTTTGAAGTAACTGCTAATCGCACCAGCCATTATCAACATGATCAAGAGTTTCCTTTTTCACAGAGAGGAGCAACCTTACTTTTGTATGTCAGTTATACATTTATATTTTATGACCTTTTGATTGAATAGTTTGCATTTTGTTTACATCTTAGGAAAATAAACAATAAAATATAAACAAAATATAAAGGGTAAGGACAGCTCTATTCACTAGGACTAGCCATGACAATACACTGTTCTGTGTCTGAGAGGTCCACTGGGGTAGTTGGCAGCCACATAGCCAAGGTTTGACTAATACGACCAAAACTTCATTTTGAATTTTATGTATTGTAATTTAACTGAAACAGTCACATTGCATGATTCAACTATATAGGTGGAATAGATCTTTAAAAGAAAGAAAGATAATTGATACTTCCAAAGTATTCATTGCTTATACTTTTTAGATTTTGCTCTTTGTTCAGTATGTTTTTTTTTTTTTATTTGGTAATCTGTGATTGTGACGATATGTATGTGTGGAAGGAAGCAGCAGGAGGCACTGCAGAGAACGCTGCTGTTAACTTTTTACCTCCTTGGTCACCGTGTTAAGTGGTCAGCTTGGACTTGCTCCTCTTTGCTACGATCTTTTAAATGAGGCACCTTGTAACCATAGAGGGAAATTACTCTTCAACAGTGTCCACAGTAAAGTTGGCAATGTCTACTTTATGGATCTCATAGAAACATTGACTTGTAGGAAAATCCTTTCTAGGTAGGTAACTGTTAGGACAGCAGTGAACGCAGGCAAAGTCCGCCTTTCTGAAGAATGGAATGTGTGTGCCGGGTCGGGGCTTCTAGATGGAAATCCTTTGGAGAGTAAAGGACAGTGGTACTAGCAGTTGACTACAAGGTCTGTACAACTTACTAAGAGACCCATGTTCTACTCTGGACTTGGCTGTTGATCATAAATTATCTTTGAGGAAAATGATCTCTTAGTGATTTCCTCATTCTAAAACGAGCAAGCTATGTTTTCACCATCTTCTGAGTCCTTGCATTCCTGATATTGCAACTATATCCATACAAGTTCTTAGCAATATGGAAGAGAAAGGGCCTCAAGGTTTTCTCATTTTAAGCAGTTTGTTTTTGAAGCCTTGTCAGAATGATTATACTTAATATTCAAAATTGTTCTTTTATCTCCCTCATACACAGAAAAAGAAAACAATTCTGTAGAAAACATTATAGCATTCCTTGGTTTTTTTGCAGAGTAAGGAGCACATGTGTAGAATAAGTGACCTTCAAGAGGAGCTACGGCACCGAGAGCACCACATCTCAGACTTAGACAAGGAGGTCCAGCACCTCCATGAAAACATTAGTACCCTAACGAAAGAACTGGAGCTTAAGGGGAAAGAAATTCTCAGAATCCGAAGTGAATCCAACCAACAAATGAGGTATGCCAGTAACTACAGCAGAAGATAGATGCCTTGTTGACCAGAATATTGTTTGAGACATGCAAAACAGTATGTCCCTAGTTTTGTGACTAGTCTGCCCTCCAAATAATATAGTGAAGACACTTTTTACTATGTGAGGAGATGATATCATCTGGAAAATACAATGTCTGCATTTGATGATCTATTTATTATTCATTTGTTTTGGGAAATGACCATATTTAAAGATTTTTTTAAATTTTTATTAATGAAAAGCATTAAAGGAGACAAAATTTAACATTAACCAGACAATTATAGCAAGCTATATAGCTTAATTTAACCTGTTTACATTAATTTTCCAAATATTATACCAAAAAGGGGGCATTTCAAATCTGGTAGAACATAGGAATTTTGAAAACTTGACTTCAGAATAACATTTTCTTAACTGAAAATAAATCAAACAGGTTGCATGAACAAGATTTAAACAAGAGACTTGAGAAAGAGCTGGATGTCATGACAGCAGACCACCTCAGAGAGAAAAATATCATGCGGGCAGATTTTAATAAGACTAATGAGCTACTCAAGGAAATAAATGCAGCTTTACAAGTGTCGTAAGTCATATTGCATTAAAGAAAATTCATGTGTGGATAATAAACCGAGGAGCACTGTGTCTAAGCTCAGCTTAACTGTTCGAATCTAATAAAGCAATGATACTTAGTGAGGAAGACTTAAGTACTGTATTACAGATGTAAGTACATCAGTGTGATATTATGTTCTTTAATTAGTATAAGGCCATTGAATGATTTTGTTTCATTTGCTGCTATTGTCACAGGTCTGCTAAAATCATACGTATCTTAAGAGTGGCCCCCATCATACATCACTTCCATGATGATGTCTCAAAGTGTCTTTGTAATCTAATGTAAAGTCTTTAATACATTGTGAGCAATAGAAATTTTATTAGGCCAGGCCTCAGTTAGAAATGCATATTTCACAAAAGGCAAAATAGCCTTCAAAGCAAACATACACTTTGAACATTGTGATTCCATTTAGCAAGAACATTGGTAGGTCGCAGGGAAGCAAAAGAGCTGAGAATTCCTTTCCTATCCTAGGGTACTGCTTGAATCTCTACAGTTAGCATTTAAATGTCTTTTTTCAATTCAAGAAATCTATAAAGTAAAGTCATTACAAATAAAGTTATTGCTCAAGTTTGGTAAGCCCATTATTCAAGTCAAGATTTTTATGTATTTCCTAACGTTCATTAAAAAGATTAATAGCCCCTGTCTTTTCAGGATCCTTACAAACTGCTGCAGAGAACTCACTTTGAATCCAGTCTGTCTCTTTCACCTAGGCCCTGGTCTCCTTTAGGTTATCTTAGGCTTAATCTACTCTAGCTGCTGCTAATGACTTTTTCCAGTAATCCGGATACTTCAGTAAAATGACATTAAGTCACCACTACCCAGAGGGTCGAAATCTTAGCTTTGTTTGCGTCTGCACTTGTGTTATTAATCCCTACTCACCTACCTCAAATATAGATACCCTCTCCACCTCTTCTAGTCTCAGCCAGTGCAGGTACAGGTGCAGACACACGTAGACAGTCATGTAGACACAGGCCCCCGCTGCTGGTGTTCTGGAGCGGCCTCTGGGATGTGGCACTCTTTGTGATACACCCATCTGCCCTCTTTGTAGTGCCCCTGTGGTGACTTTGTCCTGAGTAAACTTCAGGAGGTTCCCACTCAGTGAAGTTACCCATAAAATGGAGAAGAACCTCGCTATTTCCAGAAACGCAGTGATGTGGTCTTTGCTCTTTTTTCAGCAAATTTTTAAGTTTTGTTTTTCAGCCATCATGGCCTCACATGTCTGCAGTGCAGCAGGGCATACATGTAACACGTTTGGTAGAAATCAGATAAGATCAGCCTCAGTGGCATGGCTCTCACACTTCCTGACCTTTGTGTATACTGGGCAGACACTGATATCCTGCTGGCCCTCTTCACATCCTGAGAGAGCACACTCAAAGAACAGTCTGTGTTTGTCTGTGTGTCCTGACATCGCCTTAGAAACGGTAATTACAAGAAGGAAAGGGTGTGTCTGTCTGGACATCATTTTTTTCTGTGGTTTTGCTCCTTAAGAAATTTTAATAGACAGCAAGCAAACATTACTATCTCTATATTTTAATCTTTTAATAATTGAATAATTAGTATTATTAATAAGTAAAATATTTTGTCTTAACAGGCATTCATTTTATACTTTGCCTTAGGTCCACACTAACCAACCACATTTCTCTTTTTACCTGCGAATATCATATAATTGTCCTTTAGCTTTAGGAATCACTTGTTTAATTAAAATCAAATCATGTACACTTAATTTTGACTTACACTGTCCCTCAGATTTTTCCATGATAACAGAAATGTTCTGTATTGGCTCTTCCCAGTCTAGTAGGCATTAGCTATGAGTGGTTATGCAACACTTGAACTGTAGCCAGTGTGACTGAGAACTTAAATTCTAATTCACCATAATTATGGAAATGCAAATGACAGCCAGTGGACTAGAAGCTAGCGTATTGGAAAGTAAAACTGATGCTTCTGGCCATGGCCTTACCTGAAGGCTGTGTATCTGTCCATCTGCTGAGCGGTTAAGATTTAGATAGCTAGATCTAATGAGTAAATTGGGAGCATAGGGACATTGGGAGAGGGTTGAAGGGGGTAGGGGAGAGGCAGGGAGGGGAGCAGAAAAAAATGTAGAGCTCAATAAATATCAATTAAAAAAAGATTTAGATAGCTGACAAGTGGGGAAGTCTCTTCCAGTTTACAGACGGGGGCACGGGGTAATGTGAACTGCTCACAGCCTATTGCAAGGGTTACCCGATTGTGTTAGGAACACCTGTATCTCAGCTGCGATGCTTCACATTCAGAAAAACCCCAGTGAATTATTAGAAGAAGGGCAGGGGAGTGGTGGGGTACTGTAAAGATCCAGGCTTCGGCCTACAGGCCAAAGTATGGTGCTGAGGAAACTCTGGAGCAGCTGGGAGCTTCTCTTTTTGCTTCTGCTATAACTCCTTTTGAACCTAGGAAGAAGGTAGAACACATATAAAGTAGCGTAGAATTAGTGTGAGAATCTCTATGTCTTTGAAATCGCTTTTAGAAACTGTGCTCAGTACTCCCGAGTACTCAGACCCTCTTACGTTTTCATGGAAATTTGATTGTCTTGACTATTATCCTCTCAAGAACTTTGCAACTAATTTTTAAATGTATTTGAATTTTATTTGTTTAAAAAACAAGCAGGGGCTAGGACGTAGCTCAGTGGTATAATGTTTGCTTAGCCTGCACAAGACATTGGTTTAATTTCCAAGACCCCCCAAAGGGAGATAAAACATAATAGCGAATAAGAGACTAGGCTACTCAAGTTTACCTAAATGACATTTTCCATAGTTAAAGTTTAAGATAAATTAAAAACTGTGCTAGTACTTTGGGGTTCAGAAATATTTATTGTATAAAAAAATGGTTAGGGTTTTTTATTTTAGTTTTTATGGGTTTGTTATTTGTTGGTTTTTTGTTTTTTTTTTTTTTTGAAACAGGATTTCATGTAGTCCTTGAAGGGCCTTGAACTCTTGCTTTCCCTGTGACTCTCTCCCAAGGGTTGGTATTGCAGATGTGGACTGTCACACCTGTCCAGAGATTGCTTTTGATTGTTTAGGTTTACTTTAAGTTAGCCCCTCACTCTACTGAAACAAAAAGATCATTTCTCTGTGAGAACTATCACATGCATGTTAGATAGGCCAGCAATTTCTAACTCTAAGGATATGCTCTGCCATGCCAAAATTGCTTAGGTTGAGTCTTTAATCTCTAAGACTGTAATGATTTTATAGTTTTTTGGTTCTTTGTTTAATTTTCATAAGCTTTGAGGGTGTCTGGAAGTAGGAGTGGTCTTGTTAACACAAAAGAAAATCTCAGAAATTATTGGATAAGTTCAACACTGAAATGCTTCAGTCCTAACTCTTTTGTATGTAACAGAATTCATAAAATGTAATTTCTGGGCTGCATGTGTTCCTGGTAATGGTATTATTCAGCTCTATAGTCTCTAGTCATTGATTTTCTTGTCAGGGGGTCTTATAAAGCAACTGGAGGTAGATGATAACTTGGAAAACGTCTTTGTACAGTTTAATACAGGACTGTGTTGTTCATGAGCTATGGAAAATTGACCTCTATACTCTGAGGCAAACACATCTTTTTATGCACACACACACCTAGACACACACACACCTAGACACACACACACACACACACACACACACCGAGAGATATGCTTGGATAGAGTCTTGTAGTGACCCTAGTTAGCATTCCCATGTATTTTGCTTCTCCTTTCTATAATCTGTCTTTGTATTACTTTTTAATGGTAGTCTGAAAACACAATGAAAATAAAATTGGATACTACCTGCCATATCAATGTTCAGAGACCTGACTTTTATGAATTCGGGTCAGAAGCATATTTCATAAAGGCCATTTAAGAACTATGGGACCAACAGACTCCTTGTGGTGTGAAGGGTTAGAGCCCGGCTGGCATAATAGTACATGCCTATAATACTTGCACTTGTGGGGACCAAAGTAGGGCATCTCTGAGTTTACATTAAATCCAAGATATAAACTGAGGCTCTGTGTCAGAGAAGGAAAGGAAGGATGGAAGAAAGCAGAAAAACTTTAAAACAAACAAAAGCCCAGAAAACAAAACAAAACAACAACAACAACAAAAAAAAAAAAAACAAACTTAGACCCTCCCCGCTAACCAAATCTCCTGATTCTTAGTCATCCTTTGCACTCAGCCTTTTAGATGCACTGTTGGTCTAGTGAGCTGCCCAGATGGCTGTGGAAGGGAAAACATTGACTAGTGTTGCCTTGAGGTGGCTATCAGAATGGTACTGAGTTCCTTCCTATTAGAATGTTGGATGAGCTTCTTGTGCATTTGTAAGTTACAACTGGTTCATAATAGTTTCTTGTTCTCTCCTTTAATGCTTTCCTATCTATACTTATAGTTTGCTTCCTGTCAATACTTTGTCTTCATTATTATCTAGTTTTTTTGTTAAAATTCTTGCTGCTGTAAAGATACGTTGTGGGGAGAATTAGCTTATAGTAATTCTGTAGGTAAAACTGTTTCAGCTGAGCTAGGTGTGTCAGTGTACACACTTTTAATCCCAGCCCTTGGGAGGCAAAGGCAGGTGGATCTCTGAGAGCTAGAGACTAGCCTGGTCTACATAGTGGGTTCCAGGCGAGCCAGGGTAACACCGTGAGACCCTTTCTAAAATAATAACAACAACAAGATGTTTCAGTTAAATTAAAACATACACTTGAACAGGGAGATCTTACAACTAAAAGAGGTTCTAAACCTGTAAATGATTGTCTTAGATTCATTTACTTCATCTCATTGTTCAGCAACAAAATAACATCAAGGGTGGGGTTTACCTACCGTTCCTACCTGCTCTTCTCAGCCTTGCCTCCAAATGGGCTTCGCTTCCAACCACAAAGGCAGCACTCCAGTGACATCTTGTGGCTGCTCCAGCATAAAGCCCCAATGCCTCCCCCCTCCCCTTGAATAGATAGAATTTATCAACCTGAATAGAAAACTGAAAAGCTTGGTTCATAAAATGCATACAGGCAATTCCTTTTCATATTGTAATCAAATTGCAAGACAATTCTTTGACCGCAGAAGATATCATTTATTGTCGCTTAGTACACACTGTCAAAAGAGAGAAGGGGGAAATGTACTGAGATATGCTCTGTGTGTAATTTCAGTACTGACTTAGCCAAGTCCCAGGTGAGCCACGGACAGTCACTGTCGGCACCTCACTTCCCTATCCCCCTGGCAGCAGCAGTCAGGGGCAGGATGGAAAGCTAGATATTTTTCTCCAAATAATTTGTTTGGCTTGGATTAGTGGTGGGCTTGTATGACTTCAAAATACAGAGATTGTCTACTCTCTAGGATTTGCCTGATGGGACAGTGACAGATCACTGGTATCTGCATCATCTAGAAATTACTCAATGCTTGTTAAGTAAATTTTTTCAAGACTCTTCACTAACCACAACTTAGTAAGTTTTAATTCTACCTTATCTACTCTGAAGATAATAAAAATTAATTGCCTTAATCATTTATTATTTCTGAAACAGTTCTTTTCCCCCAGACCAAGGCAGCAGATTGAATTTGTATTCTTTTTATGGCCCCTGCCTACTCAGCCTCTGCATGATCCGTGTCCCCTCTGCTCATAAAGAACAGCCTATGTTTAGCCTTCAGTGGCGTCCACGTCTGTTCACAGTCTCTTGCCATTCAGGAAAGAGTAGGTCTACCAGGAATTATGATTTTTTTTTAAATGATGAGGGTTTTTTAACTGGTCCTTTTTAGCAAATGATATAGAGTTTTAAAACTTCATTCCCCACAAACCAAACAAGAGGATGTCATTCATGTGTGTCTTTTGTTCCCCCTTTGTATCTTTTCTTGTTCTTCATGTACGTTACATACCTCATCACACAATATCGTATTGATGGTAATAACTCCTAATATTCACTGACCTGTGTGTGTGAAAGTTTGTATCACTCAGCATCTCAGTGCCTTTGCAGAGCTTAGCTCACCTCGCTCACATCCGAGGTAAAGTGGATAGACCCCTCCAGACATAACCTGTGGCGAGAGCACTTAATGTCTCTTATTCCTGCGGAACTTTAACGACTGCAGCTCTTGAGCCAGTTCCCATGCTTGCAAGTCTTGTGTTATACTTGTGTATATTTAACTGGACTAATTGAAAAATGTAGGTATTTATTAGAACAGGATGTGTCTGAGTCCTGTCAGTGAGATAAAGGTTTTCTCGTTTATAGATTAGAAGAAATGGAAGAAAAGTACCTAATGAGAGAATCAAAGCCAGAAGATATACAGATGATCGCAGAATTAAAATCCTTGCTTACCGAGAGAGACCAGGTCATAAAGAAATTAATTGTAAGACATTTTCTTTTTAGTACAACTATGTTAGTAATCAGTAAACTATTGGTTGGGAAGGCATGGGGAAGTGTTTTTGAATAATGCTAAATGAAAATGAATCTGTGCATTGTGATCAAGTTTATTAGAATGTAATTTCAAATTTAAATTTGGCATATATTCTAATGGGAATTTCACACTTTTCTTCAGTGTTTTTATTGAAAGATTTTTAATACATACTAAATGTTTAATGAAGTCATTATCATTTAATAGTGAACATCCTATGTGTAGGGATGCATAGTGTATATATGGAATTAGAACTAAGGAGAATCTGTTAAGATGGCTGCATTGTCAACTTACAGATTAGTATCTTTTTATGTTGTTGTTTGTTTTGTTTTGAGATAGAGTTATGCTATGGAGCCCTTAAAACTCACAGCAATCCTCCTGCCTCAGTATCTGAAGTACTGGAATTACTCACAGGCATCACCATCCTCGGTTCAAACGAATCATGTTAATTTCCTAAAGTGTGTTCCACCTACCACTGATCAGGAGAGCTATTGAACCATCGCTAAGGAGACTGGGGTAGGAGGATCTTAAGTTTGAGGCCAACCTGAGCATCATATCAAATTCACGAATATCTTGGTATACTCAAAAACCAAAACCAAACAAACAAAAAGAAAAGTTTCATAGCCTAGCTTAGGAATAACTCTGTGCTCTCTCAGGGAGTTGGGATGTTTCATGTGAAGGACACTCAAAAGTGCATCTGAGAAAAAAAAATTAAAACTTTTAACAATTAATTTACTGTCTTCATTAAAACCATAGTTACTTGGGAAATATATATATATGTATATACAAATGTTTGAAAATGTATAAAATATTTCAGAATTTCTAAAATGCTCTGTTCTAGTCAGGAATTAAAATGTTGCTCTTTATTGCCACTAATAAATGAAAATCTTCATAGTACAAGTGAAAACAACATACTAATCACCTATAGTTCCTTGATTGCTTTAATTGCACACTCTGAATATTAGCATGTCACAGCATAAGACCAATATTCTGACATCCTTAAAAATTACTTTTATGATTTAGAAAATTCCATCTGTTTTCAAGACTGGGAAGGTGCTTTTGAAACCCACAGGGATGATCAGGGTCCATAGAGGGAGCCCAGGAGTAGGCTGTGGAGAGAGGGTTTCCTGTGGCTGCAGCCTGCCAGGCACCCAGTTTTCCAAATGTGGTACATATGAGCCTCGTTCTAGCCAGCAACAGTAGACTCAGGAAGAAGTACTGTTCCATTTATGAAGTGAGCAGGCATTGCAAGTGCAATCATCTGTGACCCCCCAAGTCACTATCTTTCCAGTTACTTCTTGAAATGTTACAGATACAATGTATTTATGCTCAGCAGAGGGCAGATCCACACTGTTCCTACAACACAATCATTCTCTAAACCTCAGGGCATGTGGGCCAAGACAGTCAGTGGCAACTAAGATGGTTAGGAAGAGTCTGGTTGTGCTGAACTACACTAGAATTGAGCCCAGTCTGAACACAGCCCATTTTCTTACCCCGCTGCTCTATCAGCATTTCCAGTCTGCTTGTTCAGTTAACACATTGTACTCATGACTCCAAAATGAATGATTTTCTCTCTGTAGAGACCATTCATTTTTCTAGTACCATGGCTATAATACATACGATGTCGAAGGAAAGACGAGATGAGATCGAATCTATTTTCAGGTATTGAAGGTTAATATATGGTAGTATAATCTTTACATATGGAAACCAGTCAGCCATGTGTGCTAACAGAAATTCTTAGGGTCAGCGTCTGGCCCTGGCAGCTTTAACACAGGAGGCTGGCTCACCCGTTCTCAATAGGTCAATTAAACAGACAATAGTGAAAAGTAGGGAAAAAAATGTATTACATGAGGCCACGTGAGAAGAGGTAAAAATAAATCTCATGGCCCTCTCTCCTGAACCCCAGTGTCAGTGTCCATCTCTGGGTCCTGACATTAGTCTGAGGTTTGAAAGCCAGACAAGAGGTAGACATAACTTAATAGTCCTGACCCAGATGTCTTGTCCATCCTCATTGTCTTAACTCCAGTCTCCCTGACAAGGTGACCTGATAACCTGTCAGAAATGTTTGAAATCCTGTTTGGGGACAAGTTCTCCCTCTGCCTGGCATCTCTGTCTTTTCCTTTCTGAGCATGAGACTCAGAAATTTTCAGTTCATTGGGAAATATTGTTTCTACACTCTGGGAGGTGTGTCTTCAGTGTTACCCTCATTCCTGTCAGGACAGTTGTGTGTACACACTTCAAGTACAAGTGAGACCCACTCAGATGCCACAGTCCATACTACAAAAAGATCTAGAACTCAGTAGATCTTGCCTTGAGTGAAAGGGTATTAAATGGTATGGTTACGTCCCTAGACCTAGGGTTTAAAATGTGCTAAAAGCTGATCTGCTAGCAAGCTTTAAGACACTGGTAGTCAAGCCTAGACATGTTTAAACAAAATACACAAACTTTTAAAATTTATTAAATTTTTAATGAACTGGCAGTCATACAATTTAAGTTTGTTACTCTGTAATAGAAAATGTTGAAAGGTTGTTTATAATTTTTTTGTATAGGAGGATAATAAATTTTATCAACTGGAATTAGTCAATCGAGAAACTAACTTCAACAAAATATTTAACACAAGTCCTACTGTTGGTGTTATTAACCCCTTGGCTAAGGTATGTGCCACAGACACTGTAAAATAGGGATGTACTTAAGACCTGGAGGGAAATGGGCTAAGTTATGTGGAGCAAGCAGCATAAGGGTAAAGCTCTCCAAAATGGTTTCTTAAGTGTAATAATCTACTACAGTTTACTAGTTCTTTGTTCATTTTCAAAATGAGCTACTCATCTATTGGTAATTTATACAATCACTTTGGCTCTATCTTTGTTTTCATATATCTAAAGAAAAGCAAACTTCTGACACAAATTAATTGATCATCATTTCCAATAGTCTACAAAGATCACAATAGTCTTTGTAGCTCAGAAAGACTCCAGCCCCAAATCCCAAACAGTTCTCCCTAGCTGCAGGCCTTCCATCATAAGGGAACTAAAGGTGAACCTGTAAGCTTCATTTTCACCTTCTTTCATTGTTCTTGACAATTTAGGTATAACTTTTTCAGATTCTGTATTATTCTCTTAGAACAAATGGAAGAGCCTTGAATTAGATCTGGCTAACTTCTCCATCATTCCCCCCGCTTCCCCCCAGCCCTAGTTGTTGGGCGCAGTGGGCATTCAGTAAATGTATTAAACTGCAAAAATGTATCATATTTTTTAAAGTCAACACAAATCATTCTATAAATAAAACCAGTGATGAATAAATAATTGTATATGCTGATTTCACATGGACTGTGAACCTCTTAGGAGAAATCAATAATAAAATAAAGCTTATATTAAAGCTGTTTTTAATCCATATTTTATTGCTTCACATTGTGTTTATTTCTGCTAGGTCCTTATCCAGAAGTTTTATTTTCAAAGCTTATACAGTTTCTCTGTTTAGAATACCAAACTTACTCTTTTTTTCAGGAGTGTTCCAAACTTTGAACTTCAGTGTTTTACAACCTAAAAAATGATAGCTCTCACTTTAGAACTTCACATAGAAAGGTCTCAATAAATAATTGAATGAGTGAACAGAATTAATTTTATGCTGGGTTTTTGTTTGATTTTTGAAAGTCTCATGTGATCTAGGCTGTCCTTGAACTCACTTCACAGCCAAAGCTGGCCTTAAATTCACCCTGTAGCCAAGGCTGGCCTTGAACTCACCCCATAGCCAAGGCTGGCCTTGAACTCACCCTATAGCCAAGGCTGGCCTTGAACTCACCCTATAGCCAAGGCTGGCCTTAAACACACCACCCTGTAGCCAAGGCTGGCCTTAAACACACCACCCTGTAGCCAAGGCCATTCTAAACTAAAACCAAGGCTGGCCTTGAACTAATACTGACTCTCCTACCTCTACCTTCTAATTGCTTGGATTATAGCTGCATGACATCCACCTGTCTTTAATTTTATTATTAAAATTAATAACTTAATAGCAGCTTTTAATTAGAAAATAATTAAGGTTTATGTAAACACCATACTAGAGAATTGTATGCATTTATTTTATAAAAATTAATTTTTTTAGCTTTAAAGTCACTACTTTAGAATTTTACCAGAAGTATTGATTTTTTTGTTTGCTTTTGTTTAGACCAGATTGGCCTTGAACTCAAAGAGTGCTGATATTAAAAAATAAAATGTGCTGGGCCACCTACACCTGGCTGTCAACTGTCTGATTTCTTAAAGAAAAAGAAACAAAAATCCTGAAACCTTTAAAATATGAAGCCCTCGAGATTAGATGAAACAGTGTTGACCCTCCCAGCAGCTTTCCAGTGTGCAGGCACAGAGCTCCAATGCTAGAGATACACTGTTCTGTAGACTGTCAGTCACAGGGGATGGTGTGCAGATCATCCACAGGACTGGATTATATTAAGTGACATAAAAGGCCTATTTTGGATATTATTTCCATTTTTAAAACTATTTTTAGCATACATCCAATTGAAAAATATGTGAGAATATTCTAAGTGAATTACAACATACTAATTTTTATTTTTAATAAAGGTTGATGCTATCAATTCTAGAGCTAGGGATAAAATTTTGAGGCTGCATTTGTCTTCCTCTTCTGTTCATTTTAAGTGCTGGCCGGATATTAAAAATTAATGACTCTTGACTTCAGCCTTTAAACTGTGAACTACTTCATGATATTGCTAGTTAATTAAAAATGCAGATTTCATTATACAGACTCATTTTCTTTCTTCAGGAAGATAGCACAGAGAATTTAAAATCAAATTATTTGAGTCAGTTTTAAGTCTTCAGCAAAAATGTGGATTTGTTTTTAACTATAATGCCAAGCATTTTCTCATTCCTTTTTTTCCAGGCAAGAACAGCCTCTCTTTGACAGATGGATAAAGTGCTGAACCTCTCTTTTAATATTATGTTGAACTTGATGCCTTGTAACTTTAGCCTAAACACAGTTACCCCTGTGGAATTTGGAACTCCTCCTACCTCACTTGTTCCCTGCACCCCGCTCTCTGTCCTGTTCTGCTCTTTGCCTGGTCCATGCAGTGGTTAGGGAACAGAGGGAACCACTCCTAAATGTCCCTTGCCCTGTGCTTTCTGTCCTGGTAGCATGTCTATCTTTGAGGATTCCATATACATGAACACTTTCAAGGATCACCAGACCACACTTTGGGTAACACTGGCTAATTTTAACATGATAATTTGACACAAAGTTTCCAAAAAAATTTCCATGCCAAATTTCTGTTTTCTACTATTTCCTGTTGTCTTGTTGATTCTTATGCAGCAAATGAGTGTTCTCACATGTGTTGTTTTTAACACAGCAAAAGAAGAAGAATGATAAGTCCCCAACAAACAGGTTTGTGAGTGTTCCCAATTTAAGTGCTCTGGAATCCAGTGGAGTGGGCAATGGACATCCTACCCGCTTGGAACCCATTCCTAATTCTCCGGTCCATGACGTTGAGTTCAACAGCAACAAGCCACTTCTGCAGCCATTGCCACCCAAAGAGCCCAAGACATTTTTGAGGTGAGCCCCGTCTCACCAGTAGTTTTTCTTTCCTTCTTCTTTTTCACATTTTTAACTTGAGAAATTTTCATTTTTATCATTTCAGAGAATTGTTTTGACACTGTCCAAAGATTTTTTTTTAATTGGTCATTAATGAATTTTCTAAATCTTAACAGAGGTGTTTCACATAATTCATGTGCTGAGAATTTTCATATTTATAGTTTATGAGGGTTTTACTAGTGTTAACTTTTATTTATTAAAATTTTCATTTCTTACAGTTTATGTATTTATTCTCTTTTATCATCTTATTAAAATGCATATTACCAAATTAAAAAAATAAGCTCTGAAAATTTAGTGATATAGTTAAATACAAATAAATTTGGAAACAAATCAGTTTTAAAATTATTCTAGTTTGAAGTTGCCTCAGAGCTGATTAAATATATTAAGTAAATTTTGAATGAAATGAAATTACTAAGCCACTAAAAGATTAAGATTTAAAAAGTACTGTTTTGTGCTCACTTTAATACAGCTTATTTTTCTTGTTGTTGATTCAAGTTGATTTTTTCTTTTTACTAAATCCTAATAACTCCACTAGTAAATTTTACAAGTGGAGTAGTAGTTGTACTTCTAAGCTAAGCAATTTCTAATACAGTTAATGACTAATTCTTTTAAAGAGGAAGGAACTCGTAAGAATGAAAACTAGTGGAATTTGTCTCTGAATGTGTCTCCTGCTAAACACTCTGTGTTGCTTGTCTCCCGTGCGCGGGCGCGCTCAGGTATCAGTAGGATGCATGTGCATGAGCTCGAGGGACGTGGCCGCTGGAGCTTCCATTACACATTGTTGCGTGCCTTGTAATTCCCCCAAAGACGGTAGGGATGCTTTCGTTTCTTAAGTAGCCCAAAGAATCTTAGTTAGAATTAAGACAGACTACTTGGAGAATAGAAGAAAACCCAGTTGCTAAGCACTCTGTTGGATATCTGCCTATGGAATGATGGGAGCTTAATGGTCAAACGGACTATACCTTGATTTAGTTACAACTTTATTTCTCGTGGAGGATACAGATGTGAGAGTCAGTGCTTGTGTCAGATTATGGTAATTCAAAGGGAAAAGTTGCCAAAAGAGAAAACACTATCTTGTTCTCTCTTTCCCCACAAATACTCATTTTTTTTAAACTTCCAAGATGATAGATAATATTGTATTTACCAGTTGCTTACTTTCGGGCCTCATGGAGTAATAAGGTAATAAGTAATTGTTCTGTGGCTGCTCTCTCACTGAGATCATCTGAGCTGCCATTGTAACTCCTGTTCTGAGGACCCGCTCTGCTGCAGAAGGGTAGTAGCCAGTCCTTACATACCGCCTGCCGAGGGTTGCCAGTGCTGAAAATCAATGCTCACTATTTAATTGCTTTCCCATGTCTCTGCAAACCGTTTAACCCTGGGTTACATGTCTCTCTCTTTATGAATTCAGTCCTCCTCAGAGTGAAGCTTCCCCGGTGGCTTCTCCAGATCCCCAACGCCAGGAGTGGTTTGCCCGGTACTTCACATTCTGAATGAATGGTGCTGGCACAGCTCTGGTGGACTGTGACAAGAGCCTGCCTGCGTCCAAATCAGCACGTGCAAAGGCTTCCCTGTGGAAAGCACTGTGAATGAGAAGGTGTTTGTCCAATTTGAAGATGCACTGTATTTCCTGTGATAGTTATTGGAACCACTCCCTGAGGGTACTATACTATATTATGTGTGTAATTATAACAATTATTTTTATTTGAGATGAAAGTCTTTAATCTTTGTAATTACTGCATAATAAATTTTGTTAGAACAAATGGTTTTTGTTGTTGTTTTCTATTAAGTGTGCATTAAACACTTTTTAATACCAGGTTTAAGACCTGTCAATAAGTATGATTGCGTTAATGATCATTGTTATTCAATAGTCTTCAAATCAATATAGGGAAATATATTCTATTAATAACTTTCATTGTTGTGTATAATTTCAACTAAATTGTCAACATTTATAAATCTAGAATAAAAGATTTTATGTAAATTGTGTACTTTCAAGTATATGAATTCTTGCTGATTTATAACTTTTTTTCTTTTTTTTATTCTGGTAGATGAGATATAAACCTTCAATACAGCTAATATCTATGATTAATATTATTTAAGGTCAAAGTTATTATGTAAAAAAGTACTATGTAAAAAGATTCTATGTGAAAAAGTCCTACTATAACTTGTTTTAAAAGGTAGTTTATGCCAGGTGTGCTGGCACATGCCTTTAGTCGAAACACTTTGGATCTCTGTGCTTTGGAGCTTGCTCTACATAGGACCAGCCAGGGCTATATAATGAGACCCTGTCTTAAAAAAAAAAAAAGCCAGATTATCCGTTTTCATACTAGCCTGGTTCCGGTTGGCACATCAACATGGATTCAAAGACGTCATACATGGGTTTTTTGCTTTTTTATCTACTCTTTATGACTGTATGTACATATACTTTGTATGCATGTGTGTGCACATAGGTACATTTGGAGGTCCAAAGTTGATGTCAGGAATCATCATGGATCCCCTTTTACAGTATTGAGGCGGGTCTGTCAGTCAAACCTAGAATTCTTCCAAGTGACTAGTCTTGTTAGATCTCCTGTCTCCACCTTCCAGGACTAAAATTACAGGTGGACAACCATCCTCGCCTAGCAAGTATGTGGGTTCCTGGAGACCCGAATTCCTCCAGTCCTTACATTTGTGCAGCAAGTGACTTAACCCCTGAGCAATCTCTCCTTCCCCACATTCGACGTACACTCTAGTTCACCTTAGCAAAACATTTTCTGCTGTGACTAAAGAATGCAGCTAGAGTAACAAGTATGGGATACAGGCTTTTTCAGGTCCACTCTTTCAGTTCGGCTTTTGAGTACTCAGCTAGCTATGGAATTACAGGGTGCTGTGGTAATTCTGTTTAGAATTATCCCTGGAACATCTCCAAAATGGATGTCAATGCCACCATCCTTGCCTAAGAATAGCCCGAGTTATAGGCACTTTTATAAAGCATCAGTTAGGCTACTCCCAAAAAGTGAAAAGTTATGCAGCCAATGCTTTTCATACTACAGAAAAGTCACTGATTTTATCTTTAATAACTACATTGAATAAGTTTTATCTATCAGTTGCTGGCCAGAATATATTTGAAGCTGTTGTTAGATCACTTTTTTCCTGCTAATAAGTAGTTTCTAAGAACCCTGTCAGCGAGTAGGGGGTCGTGGCCTTTCTAATGGCCACTGTAGCTACACATGATCTTCATCCACAAAGATCAGTGTAGCAATCAAAACGGGCTTGTCTCGGGACTTTCTGGAGAGACACCAATATCTCTTCACCCTACAAGGGAAAGAATCAATAGGCCAAAGATTCCAAGTCTAGCTTCACAGATAAATGAGTTTCTTTGGAGTGGTTCACAGGAGATGGTTGATGCAGGGGTAACTTGCACCACTGAACATCCCACACAATGGCCATGGGATGAAGCTCAGGGATAAGAGCCCTTGTTGGACCTGAGTTCAATCCCAGGGCTCTCACAGATTGTTCTCGGACCTTCCTAACTGGACCGGCCACAAAAAATAATTATAGATTTAATCCTAATTTTTTTTTTTAAAAAAAGTACTACCAAGTCTTTTTTTTTTTTTTAACCTCCTACCTACTTTCACACCGCTGGGCAGGAGGGGGTGGTGACTGGAACGTGAGGGGAAGGTCTGTGGGTCTAGAGACCTTCCTTTATCCAAGATGAAATGTTTACAACTCAATTGCCATTACTTTACACCTAGCTGTCAGTGGTATTGTTTGACTGATTTTTGTAGTCATCACTATAGGTCATGGTCTTCAGCAGGCCAGTAGCTCTACCTTAAGAAGTCACTTTGTCTCTGTGTGTGCGTGCATGTAAAGGTTATGCAACATGGCTTGAGAGTGCCATATAAGCCATTTATGGTTATTAATATTTGAAATCCTAGCACTTGGGAAACAGGAGGACCACAAATTCGAAGCTAGTGTGAGCTAAATAAAAAGACTATGTCTCAAAAAAAATAATACTTCTAGTAATTGTAGACTCAAAAACACAAGTCTCACTTCAATGGGGATAACACATAGTTTATTCTGGAGGAAAATGTGTATGACCATAGCCCAGGGACACAGTTTCATGTTACTCTGGTTACATGGTTCAATGTGCTAACAGTTTCATGAAGTTTTTATACTAATAAGAAGCAAGTCAAGATACTTTTCGAATACGTTGATGGGATCATGAGTTACTCAGGTGTGTTGGTTAATTTTAACTGTCAACTTGCCTCAACCTGCAGTCATCCGAGAAGAGAATATAACTGAGGAACTGCCTATATCCGATCGGTCAATATGCATGTCTGTGAGGGACTGTATCCTTAAGGGATGTCAGAGATATTCTAGTAGCAGTTGGATCTTAATCCATGCTTTTCCCAAATTGTCAGTTTTTACTTAGAGTTTCCTGTTTGCTGTAATCTATCTAACATACTTCCTTATTGATATCTAAATGCTTAAACCAGAATTTGCACAAGGGCTTGAAACACTGGAGACATCTTGAGTGCTGTATTAACAACAAAGTCAGAATTGCCATTTTCAGGGACATCAATGGTTCCTCTGGTAAATTTATGTCTTTGGCCAGGTTTAGCTAAAGACTTTAATAGTAAACAGATAGTGAAGAGCAGCAGTGATAGCATAATCCTCGAGTTTACGATTTAAGCTGATTACCGTGGAACGCTGGAGGCATAAACCCAAAGGCTCGAGCCTCTCTCTCCCTTATTATCCTGTGTTCAGGCACACCGCTGGAGGGTGTGGCAGTTAATATAGTCCAAAGGGGGCTGGCGAGATGGCTTGGCTGTTAAGAGCATGCACTGCTCTTCTGGAGGACCCAGGTTTGATTCCCAGAGCCTACAGTCGGGAATTTATAACTGCCTGTTATTCCAGCTCCAGCAATCCAATCGCCTCTTCTCTGGCCCCCATCGGAACCTGCACTTCTGCATATACCAACACAGAGAGGCACACAAATACACTTAGTTAAAAATAATAAGTCTTAAATACATCCAAAAAGGTTGTATCAGCTATTCACAAGATTTTTTAGTCAGACAAAAAGTTTGGCAGAAAATATCTTTAAGGAGTTTAAAGATAGCCTAATGCAAACAAGTTTGGACCTGTCATTTCCAATCCACAATCATAGAGGCTCTAGGTTAACCAAACTTCTAGTAGGTGTGGTTTCACTGTAAGGCGTGGTTTCTTTTCAGGTACTTTTGGTAATTTGTTATTGTTTTAAGACAGAGCTGGGCCTTGAATGAACTCTAGACCAGGGTGGCTCTGAACCCACTACCTGTATACTTGTCTCTGCCTCTCCTAGACTGACTGCAGTCAGTGCCATCAAGCCTGGCAGCAGTACTTGTGATATGTGTCGTTGGAGTGCGGTGCAGCCTTTCCTGCTTTTCTTGACTTTATCTCAGGTTGCTAGGACATAGGGTGATCAATGACATCTGATGTCATTGTCTCATATCCCCCAAAGAAACGTGAACAAAGAGTAGTAAGAATGAATATAGATTATAAACCGAGAGTGAGTAGGACAGAGAGCATAGGGTAAACGGGAGTTTATTACACCTCAAGGTATGAGAGTGCCGTGGCTACAGGGGACCATTTCTACAGGGAAGAAAACACCTCTGGAGCAAGAGTGGACAATGGCCAAAAACTACTGCGCTGACCTTCGTGCTTAGGCCGGGTAAATATTATTTCCAGACAGCTTTCCTGAGGGTGTTTTTCTATTCAGGTAATTGACAGACTAATTTGGGTTAACTTGTTTTTGAGATTCCATCTCAAGCAGCCCAGAATGAGCCTGAACTGACTATGGAGCTGAGGATAACCTTGAACTAATGGACTTCCTGCCACACTTCCCAAGTGCTGGGATTCCAGGCATGGGTCATCAAGCCTGCCAATTTGGATGAATACTTACAGGTGGGGATAATGATATGTCTCTTATTTTCCAGAAATCCTCCTGTCATATTTTAATCTCACTGGCATTCAGAATGTCATATCTATACCCAGGGCCAGAGATTCAAGGGTACAACTCAAATTCTTTTCTTTTTAACCATAACTTAGTTAACAAAATAGATAAAAATAATTTTTAGAATATAAATCTATAAAAATAGCCATGCTGTACTGGGAGAAAGGAACCTTTCTTTAAAGGGCCCCAACAAAGTCCTGCCTACATCTTCCCCCCTTTCAAGACAAAAACTCCATAAACTGCAAATTAAATACTTCTTAAACTCATCCACTCAGAAATTTGGAGAGACAGATTTGCTGAAGAACTGGCTCCAAGATGAAGAGCATTTGTTACTCTTCGAGAGGACCAGGGGAAGCTCTGAAACAAAAGCTAATACATACACCACTTATAAAATTCGGCTCAAAATGGGTCAGAGACCTATAATGAGCGAAAACTTCCACCTTTACCAGAAAACACACAAGCACACAGTTCTAAACATTCCTGGAGATAATTTTTCAAACTAAACCTAGTCCCAGATCGCCCGCGCCTATTTCCGCCCCGCCCTAGTCCCGCCCGAGATTCCCCGTCGCTCCTCCCTAGTCCCCACCCGGAGTTGCCCATCATCCAGCCTGACGTGAAATTACCGCACGCCTTAAACTCCCACTTCGCCTTAACCACGCCCCTCAGCCCCCTTGCCCCATCAAAGCCACGCCCCTCGCCGCGTCCCCGCCTCCCACTCGCGGCCACCAGTGCTGGTTGGGGCGCGCGCCCGCCTGCGTCCGCACCCGGAAGATCCGCCGCGGCTGGAAAGTTGAGAAGGTGCGCAGCTCGGGGTCGGCGGGAAGCACAGGCTCTGCAGAGGCCGGGCGAGGGCAGCCGGACGAAGCCTGCGCGCCCCCGCGGAAGGCGGCCGCGCGCACGCCCCGCCCCCCTTTCCCCCCAAGGCCGCGCGGACCGGAGTGAGCACCGGCGGGATCTGTGCGTCCCCGGCGACCAGACAGTGCGTGTCAGCCCGTAAGTGAGCGCCTCAGCCGCATGTCCCGGGGCTTGTTTCCCTCCCGTGCTTAGCGTCAAGTCTCGCCCGCATCCTTTAGTTTCTAAACTACCCGCAGAGCCGGGAGGCCCGAGCCAAACACCTGTGGATCGAAAGCCATTTGGAAAGCATCCCTCCACTCGGCAGGGATCGCTGGCCAGGCGGCCAGAAGGCGCGCAATGAGCGCGCACCCGCGAGTGGAGCGCAACGTGGGGTTGAGGCGCGCGCCCCGGCGGGGGCGGGGCCACAGCACCCGAGGGGCGGGGCTGCGCGAGCCTCCGGGACCCGCGCTAGGCTCGCTTGCCACACTGCTCGTTTTGGCTACACCTTGCCCTCCATAGTATGAAATAAAATAAAGCCCTTTCTTGGACGTCAGCAAGACGAACGGAGAGGGAACTTAACAATTGTACATACATACATACATCCTCGTGCCCAGGCAATAAATGGCTAAGTCTGTACCGGGATGTCCGCGTTTATGGGTTGGCCGACTTATCTAATTGCATAGTTGATGAAAAAAAAAATGCTGTGTTTAAAACAACCGGTCCATTTAACATTGTAATTTGCCGGTGAAACCAGGCAAAAATTTAACCTGCCCTTAATATATACTTAAAATTCTTCAGCTTGCCCTCTTTCTGCACTGTTGGAGTTGTTTTTCTAGATTACTAAATCTGCTGCTCTACATTTGCTCTGTGTTTGTAAAATCTTAAAGTCTGTCATTTAGTCACTCTTGAGAGTGGTGCTGTTTTTTTGTTTTTGTTTTTTCAGCAAAGACTGAATCCTAAAATACTGTGTGATCCTTTTCCAAATACTTTCTGCTTTTCTCTTGATTGAATATGCGATTACCTAACCAAACCAAGCTGCTTAGTGTTTTAGTGTTGACCTGCTTCCCCTGATTATCTGAAAAAATAATGTTTACCTCTTAATCGCTCCCTGTAATTGCCAGTGTTCTTGGCTTAACTGATGTCACTTTATACCTTTTTACCTCCCAGCTAAGCAGATGTGCAGAGACGGCAGAAGGCAGGATAGTGCTGCTAGAGTAGCCAGTGTGATCCAGCGAGAGGATGGTAACCTGAACTTTGTGTATCAGTCTTCAGTCAGCATGTCTGTAGAGTATGATGAATGTGCGTAAATAAAACAAGTCCAGTTCAAAACACACCTTTGCTAAGGTACTGACAGTTTCTCCTCCGGGGCTTGTCACCTCATTTAAGTTAAATTCCTCCCCTGTGTCCCTTCTCTTTTATGAGTATGTGCGTGCCTGAATGTTATGTGCAACATGTGTAGGTGGCACCAGAGGCCAGAGAATGTCATCAGATCCCCTGGAACTGGAGTTATAGGCCACTGTGATGGCCTATATTGGTGATGGGCTCCAGATTCAGGTCCTCTAAAGAGCTGCCCTTTGCTCTTACTCATACTGTGTTTTTATTCCTTGAAGGGCGGTTTTGTTTCCATCTGTCACTTGGGTCTCTGAGGGCATGGTACCTTTTACTATGCTTCTTTCACTTGTGAGGAGAGTGGCTTGTGCATGATAGCTATTGGGAAATTGATGCTGAAGTGGGTTTAGAATTTGTGATATGACTGTACACGTGAAAATGAGATAGGCTGGCTCCTTATCTCCTTATCACTCCAAGAGAGTGAGATAGGTGAAGTACAGTATATATTCCTTTCAGTTTTATTGTCCGTAACATAATGCTTCTTTCATCACTTTGTCTAGCTTTTCTATTCTTTAATGATTGCTTTTATTGAAGCCCATCATTTTCCTATGTTAATAAGAGAAAGCAGGAAAACATTTACCCGCAATGTACAAATGTACAATCCTACAGCAAACCACTAGTTGTGTTAGGACTGCCAATTGGATTAATAGTGTGCTATGTTTATGCAGCAAAGTGTGTGTGTGAAAGAGAGAGAGAGAGAGAGAGAGAGAGAGAGAGAGAGAGAGAGAGAGAGAGAGAGAGAGAGATGCATGTTTGCAATCCTAACATTTGGAAGACTGAGGCAGGAGAATTGGTCCAAATTCGAAGCAAGCCTGGGCTACATAGTCAATTTCAACTCACCCCTCACAGAAGACAGAGACCTCCTCCAGAAACCAGTAAAGGCAGGGGCGGCTCAGAGCTTTCTCCATGTCATCTGTAAATTGTAATGTGTTAATAAAGGACTAAAGAGGAGAAAGAGCTGGACAAATACTTTATGCCATTTAATACTTTGATGATCAGCATCATCCAATTCTGTGAATCAAAATTAACTTCCCTATTTTTGTTAAGAAAACACATTTACAGTCTAGGCCTGAAATTCCTTTTTGAACGTTAAGCCATGAATTCTCAGGGAGCAGGCTTCAGCAGCATGGGTGCTCCTTCCCATGGCCTCACAGGATGCACTGCTCTGGGTGCAGCAGGTTGGTGCTCCAGTTGCACCCAGGTGCCTCTCTCATTCCCCCTTTCCTCCCAATCATCTTCCTTCACTATTTCAGGAATCTGTCCTGGCTCCTGCATGCCCAGGATGCTCAGAATGCACATTGATGCTGGAAGGAACCTTAGCTGATTTAACACAATGCCATCAGCATGCTAAAACTCCAGACTCCTCTGGTTTTGCCATGACGACATTTATGAAGCATTCTTTGGAGCAGTACCCAGTCCCTATCTTCTGCAACCTGTCTTGTAGATTTGCATGTGTATGGCCAACAGAACCCTCCGTGTTTTTTAAAGGCCTTAGTATAGAGCAGACTGTCTCCTCTTCTATTTGTCGTTTAACTGAGTTACCGGAAGATGGTTGTTGCATCAGAAAGAACTTCACTATTATTTTATTTTTATTTGTGTGTGGGGGGGAGGATGGTGTATGTATACTGTAGTGTGCATGTGGAGGTCAGAGGGCAACTTCCAGGAGTTGGTTTTTGCCTTCCATCTTGAGGCAGGGCCTCTCTTGTTTCTGCAGTTGCGCTGTATATTCTAGGGTAGTTAGCCCTTGAGCTACTGGGCAATATCCCGTCTCTAGCACCCGTTTCGCAGTCTTAGAACTGGAATTCACTATGTGATATGTGTGCTACTACATCCAGCCTGTTGAGTAGGTTCCCGGCATCCAGACTGGATCATAAGGCTTGTGGTGAGAGCACTTTCCCATACTGAACCTCCTCTCTAACCCCACCATCATTGATTGATTTGTTTGTTTGGTTTTGTTTTTGAGACAGGGTTCTTTGGAGCTTGGCTTGGAACTCACCCTGTAGACCAGGCTGGCCTCAGACTCACAAGAGATCCACCTGTCTCTGCCTCCTGAGTATTGGGATTAAAGGCGTGCGCCACCATTGCTCGGCTAATGTCACTGATTTTTAAAACACATTTTACATACCTATAATGGGTAATTCATCTCTAGGTAAGATTGGGTTCAGATATTATTTTGTGAGTATGACCAAAAGCTGGGATTTATAAGCAAAGATCTTTTTGTTAAATGGTGTGCAAAGGTTGAGTAGCAAAGGTATAACACCATCCTTTCTCTTTTGTAACCTAGATTCAAGATGAATAGTGACCAGGTCACACTGGTGGGTCAAGTGTTTGAGTCCTATGTTTCAGAGTACCATAAGAACGATATTCTTCTGATCTTGAAGGAAAGAGATGAAGATGCTCACTACCCAGTTGTGGTGAATGCCATGACCCTTTTTGAGACCAACATGGAAGTTGGCGAGTATTTCACTGTGTTTCCCAATGAAGTACTAACTGTTTTTGATAGTGCACTTCGAAGGTCAGCCTTGACAATTCTCCAGTCCCTTACTGAGCCTGAGGGCTTTTCTATGAAGCAGAATCTTCACGCCAGAATATCAGGTAAATCATGAGAGGATGTTGTTGGCATGTAATATTCTGGGAAGGTTTGAATAAATATGACACATACGAGTCAACACATGGGACTTGGAGCATTAAGAAATATTGTTATTTTGGGACAGGCAAGATGGCTCAGCAGGTAAATGTGCTTGCTGCCAAGGTTGGCAATCTGAGTTTGGTTCATGGAACTCATCTGATAGAACTAAATCCCCAAAGTTGCCCTCTTACATCCACATGCACACTGGCATATGTGTACACATACACACACACGATAAATAAATCTAAAGGGAATTTAAAAAATATTGGTGTTTATTTTGAAAATACGTATCTTCCATATATCAATAGTTGTCTTCTGGACATGAGATACTTGCCATGCCAACAGCAGGGAGGGAGAGAATATGAAAACATCAATCTACTGGTGTTTGTATATATAAAGTTATATAAAGCATATTTATGAGCTTTTGTGACCACTAACAATAAAATATTGGTAAAGTGTGAATTAGAAAAGATCCTACACAGCGATCTTCATAACTTTTTTATGAAACTGTTTTTATACATTATGGTGAGCAGTGTGCTGCCCGGCTTTCAGGAACTCAACAATGCTTTTAATTTATTTGGTGATGATTAAATAAATTGATTTTATATGTGACAGGTGGCAGTATTTTGTCCACTAAGTGTGGTTAGTTGTATACTTAGAGGCTATCAAGAGCTCTCTGGTGAGAACCAATTCTCTCTCAGTCCTGCTTGTGGCTTCTAGAGATGTGCTTTTGAAAGAGTCCATTGATTTCTGTTGTCTGAAATTCTTAATTGGGTTGATGATCTGATTTTCTAAAGTAAGACACAAACATCATCAAGTGCTTTCCAAACAAGCGTGAAAATCTAACTTTGGATTCTTATCATTCACATGTAATGCCGGTGTGATGGTGAGCACCTCTAATCCCAGCACTCCAGAGGCAGAGACAGGAAAGTCACTGGGGTTACTGGCCAGACGTTCTCACAGAATTGGTGAATCCAGGTTCAGTAAGAGACATGGTCACAAAATATGATGTGGAGAAATAGTTCAGGATGATACTGAGCATGAATATCTGGTCTCCACACTTGTGTACCTACCTACCCACACATAGTCAAGTTTAAAATAAGATAAGTATTTCCCCCTAAAATTATGCTATTTTAATATTTTCTGGTAAAGACATGACATTCTGCAGAGTTAGTTATCAAAGTATAAATTGATATTTTTCCATTAGGTCTGCCTGTTTGTCCTGAACTGGTAAGGGAACACATCCCTAAAACCAAGGATGTGGGACACTTTTTATCTGTCACTGGGACAGTGATTCGAACAAGTCTGGTGAAGGTCCTGGAGTACGAGCGGGATTACATGTGTAACAAATGCAAGCATGTATTTGCGGTCCAGGCTGACTTTGAGCAGTATTATACCTTCTGTCGGCCATCATCATGTCCAAGCTTAGAGAGCTGTGATTCCTCAAAATTCACATGCCTCTCAGACCTGTCTTCATCTCCAGCCAGATGTCGGGATTACCAGGAGATCAAAATTCAGGAGCAGGTAAATGATCAACTCAATGAGAAAAAAATAACACATTGTGGGTGTTATTTTCTACCAGAGTCAGAGGGCTGGGATTGGAGAATACAGCTTGGAAACAAATTGCCCTGTGCCTTCACTTTATGGAAGATCAAAGTCAATTGTCAAACATGTATTAGAAACCATGAAATAACCATTGTTTTAGAGCACTGATGAGATTTTAGAACCACTTAATAATGTTAAAATTTAAAAGTAAATATCGGGGTTAGAGACATGGCTCCGTGGTTAAGAGCGCTTGTTGCTGCTCTTTCAGAAGACCTGGGTTCAGTTCCCAGGGCCCACATAGTGGCAAACTGTCAGCAGCTCCATTTCTCGATGATCCCAGGCCCTCTTCTGGACTCTATAGGCACTGCATGCACATGAACACCCATACACAGAGTAAAAGTAATTAAAATAAATGAACATAAAGCTTATATTAAACATTCTAAACAAGCTGTACTTAGGAATATGAAAAAATTCAGTCAGTTTAACTGGTTGCCAAACATTGACTAGTGTAGAGTTTGGGGATTGGTTCAATATTAAAAAGTATGAATGATCACTCATTGACAAATAAAGGGGAACTTAACTTTCCTTAAATACAAAGGTTTGTTTTTTCATGTAAATAAGGAAATAGGCAGTTCTAGGCCAGCATGTAGATTCCTCAGTATGGACTCACTTCACTTTTCTTATCCCTCTATTGTTTAATTTAGATAGGTCTCATGCTGACCTGGAACTCACCATGTGTGGGGATAACTTCTGAGAAACACTGTTTGACTTAAAATTCAAACTTTTGCCCATCTACTAAGTCTGCTTATAAACTGTATATTCAGTCTGTTTACAATTAACTGACCTTTAAGAAACAGTGTTACCAACCTTACTCTACTTTGGATTCCCCTATGTACCTATTCTGTACTTCTCCTTCATGACCCATTCATGCCTTAGACTCAGAACAATGCATATGTTAAGATGTGGTGACCAGACCTAAGACTGCTCACTGGAAGTCGTGAGGCATGCCTTACGGTGAACGTTAAAAGTAACATGTAGGTATAATTGATAGTATCTGACTGTGGCTTTGTGTGCCGTTCTGAGACAGTTTCTTCCTCCTTGAAGTTCCCATAAAAGCCTAAGATAAAAGTGCCCCATTCCTTTTGGAGACCATGTTTGCTGTGCTGTTCGGTAAATAGTGAGGATGGCCTTTGTCAGGAGCAGACATGAGAGTGCTCCACAACAAACCAGGCCACTCCTGGGTAAATGATAGCAAAGGTCAGTGTCTTTTCTTTTCCTTCATGCCACACTGCCACAACATGTATCCCAGACTGGCCTCAACTGACGACAACCCTCCTACCAAGTGCGGAGACTGAAATTATAAGAATGTGCCACCATGCCTAGCTTTTTCCACATGGCTTCTATTCCCATGGTGGCTTATGGTCTAGGATAGTGGCTACAGTTTCATGACACCTGTATTCTAGTCAGAAAACTGAAAAAGGATGGTCAGATACACCTACCATCTAATCAGATATTGTCAGCCTATGATTGCCTGTATTTCACGGGTCAGGATTTAGTCTTTTGACCACACCTAGGTACGAGGGAGCTTGGGAAACAGTCACTTACAAAGTCATGTCTTCATGGAACAAAGCCAGGGTTCTGTTACTAATGAGAAATCAAGGGACTGGTTGATTCTCCAGATGTTCAGGCTAGATGGAGATTATGAAAGAAATGTCTCTCCATTGCTAAATAAGTAAAGTTTAAGTTGGTTTGAATATTTATTTTGACCATCTACAATATAGATTATAGTGGGAAATATTCTCCATATTTGGTGTTTTAACTTTACTATAGCGAATTCTTATTTTTTTTATTTTTGTGTATGTGTCTTGGTGTGGGTGGGTACTGACAGAGGGCCAAGAGTGGCAGATCCAGTGGAGCTGTAGTAACAGATGGCTGTGACACTGGTCCTCTGGAAGTGCAGGGAGCTGGGAACTGCTGTGATATCTCTCCAGCCCCTGATGTTAGTGAATTCTTTTTTGTTTTTTGTTTTTCCAAGACAGGGTCTCACTATGTAGCCCCGTGGCCCCGGCTGTCCTGGAACTTATTATGTAGACAGGCAGGCTTGCCTTGAACTCATAAATCTGCCTGCCCTTGTCTTCTATATACTGGGATTAAAGGAGCCCAGCTAGTGTTAGTGAATTCTTAAAACTGGTATTAGTCATAATTTTCAAGAAAAATTCCTTAAGTCCTATCAGAATCAAATCTGATACTATCAGAGAAATGCAATCAATTTCAAGCACATTTGGATACACAGCATCTAGTTAAGCACACTCATGTGTTTTCTTTGGCTAGGTCCAAAGGCTGTCTGTTGGAAGTATTCCTCGGTCTATGAAGGTGATCCTGGAAGATGACTTAGTAGACAGTTGTAAATCTGGTAAGGATTACTTTTAGATTTTGAGACCACATTCCTGTGTTGCTCTGCTTTGTCTTTAACTCTCAGGCTTGAGTGGTCCTCGGTGTCGTCCCCCCCCCCACTCCCCAGCAACTGGGACTGCATGTAGCCAGCCAGAGTAAACTTTTGATAGTTTGTGTAGGAGGTTTTCATTTCTTTTTATTTTCCACAATATGACTGACAAGGGGATTGGGGCTTTAAGTGTTTGCCCTGTGAAGAGTTGGGCTGGGGGAGGGAGGAAGTAAGAGCTGAGCTGGGGCTTACCAGTCTAGGACTGCTGCCTGATTACTGACAGAGCTGGTCCAGATCCCTGATGCAGTGCTTTCTTCAGTGGGCCCTGCTTCACAGTGTCATCTTCAAAGAGAAGCTACTGGATTTGATGGACAAATGACACAAGATGTGACTGTCAAATGCTACTAAAAGTCTTACTGGTACCTAAACAAAAGGAGTCATTAATTCTCTGTGCTGTGTGTGTTGACATCACAATAGAGTGATGATGATTTTGTAGATTAGTAGAGAACAATGTTTCTATATAATTTAATGAAACTGGATTATGTCTGCACTGAAATCTTAGACTATATTTCCATTGTCATTAGTAATAAATATTAATACTTAATAATAAAGGTAAAAGCAATCTGTTAACAGCCATTGGTCTCTTTATGCACAGCTAGCTTCTAAAACCTTAGAAATCAGAAGGTAGAAATGTGTAATCCTTGCCCTCCAGGAAGTCACTCCTCAGAGCAGTGAAGTTCATTATTGTGCTGATAAGGAATGGCTCTAACTTCTGAGATCTGCAGGACTAAAGCTGTTGGAGAAGGGAGGGGTACACAAAGGGTTTGGAATGTTTAAGTGGAAGAACTGTAGTTTGCATTTGAACTGTAGGAAAAGCAAAAATTTTAAATGAATGTTTTGTTACTGTGAACTTCACAGTTGCAGTGATCGTATGAATCTGCCATTTAGTAATACTTGTATGTATGAAAACATTTATGTATTTTTAAGTGCTTTGTAAATGCAAGATAGTTTTAGTATGATATAAGTAATACTAAGTTGAAATTCCATATATATGTAAATTTATAAGTAAACTTAAAACTTTATAAAATATTTATAAATAAATATAAAAAATATTTATAAATAATTACCTGATCCAATTTATTTGCCCAAGAAAAGTAGCACTAGGATCAACAGCCAAGCCAACAACAATGAGATTGTTACTCTTGGCTACTCTTCATTACTCTGAATTTTCAGCATAATCACTTTTATTAAAGCCTGATTTTTACTAGTGGGTACTATATTTAAGTTTCTCATTTAATGACTTGGGAAAACCTCAATAAAATAAGAGAATCTTCATGTAAACTTATGAACAGTTACTTTCATCTAAAATTTAAGAGGGAATGCAGTAAAATGCCATTATTCCAGATTGACTTTGAAAGGCATCAAGCATTCACTTGTGAAAACTCTCAGAAACACATATGTAGAACACGCATTACTGTGCTTGTCCGCATTTGGCATTAAGATGCATTTAGCTAGAAATGTGTCTGGTTGTGTGTGAACTAATACTGCCACTTCTCTGTAGACAGCACTAAGGAGCCTTTCTCCAGGAAATCAAAAGTTCTGCAGATTACATATTATTCATAGAGATTTAGATTGAAAAGCATTTTGTATCATAAAAACGTGTGATAATCTGCCTACCAGGAATAGGTTTTCCTCAGGTAGGAAGGAGCAAGTTGGTTGTTATTTTCTGCTTTGGAGTCAGTATCCATTGATTTATTATTGTCCATTCCTTCACTGAAAAAAGCAGGAAACTGTGAGTAAAATATTAACAAATAAAATAAAAATGATCACATAAGAAACTAAAGTATATACCAAACAACACAAGACGGCTTCCTTTCCCGATTCCAAGCTAATGCGGTGTCACTTTCTGGCTGAGTAGTCTTAAATAAATCTACTACACTACTCCTGGTAAGGGGTAATAATTATGTGCTTATTATATAGCAGACTTCAAAAAGTAAAAATACTTTTGATTTTAAGTATTCAGAAACAATTACTTGTTGGGGGGTTGAGAATCTGGGGTGTTTTGCCCTAAACTTGCTAATTGCTTTTGAATGAGTGTACATACTTGGAGAAATAAAAGGGAGTGTGGGGGTACCTTATTTCAAATTTCTGGTCTTTTGTCAAATGGTCTAATGCCAAGCCACCACGCATGATATTACCAGTGTACTCATGCAGTGCTTTTCCTTAGGGGATGACCTCACTATCTATGGGGTTGTAATGCAACGGTGGAAGCCTTTTCAGCGAGATGTACGCTGTGAAGTGGAGATTGTCTTGAAATCCAACTATGTCCAAGTGAATAATGAGCAGTCTTCTGGGATGGTCATGGATGAGGAAGTTCGAAAAGAATTTGAAGACTTTTGGGAACACTACAAGTGCGATCCCTTTGCAGGTTTGTGACTCAGGACATAAGGCTCCTGCAGACAGCTTATGTGCTGTGCATCTCAGTGGCTTTATTCAAGTGCTGTCAGTAGTATCTCTAACAGCATCTTCCATTCAAGTCCATTTCTAGCACTGAAATTTTATTTCTGCTGTGTGTGGTGTGTCTGTGCAATTCTGCTGCATGATTGTGTATGCATATGAAAGAGTCAGTCCTGTGTTATTCCTCAGGAACCCCCACCTGTGTCTGTGCCCTCCCCTCGCCCCCGCAAGTTGCCTGAAGAAGGCTCATAGATTTGTGGGTCAGTGAGCCCCAGTCATCACTTGTCTCTGTCTCCTCTGTACTGGGATCACAAGCCTCTCACCATGCCCAGCTTTTTATGTGGATGATGGGGATTAATTAGACTAAGGTTAGCTTTTATGCATTAAATACACTGATTTTTGGCATATTTTGAAATAAAGACAACTCACTGTTAGCATAGAACTTTAAACTAGGGAGTTCAGTGTAAAAGACTGGAGAAGTGATGCATACAACACATTTTCATCATAGTAGTAACTGTGACTGTGAGCTTACCATGTGTTACATGAAATAACACATCATAGTCTTGGATTTGTAGAGCGTGTTTTTTATTGGGGAAAAAAAACACGTGTCAAACATGAATTAAATCTTCTTTGTTTTCATTCTTCTTTGGTGGTATCCTGAGAAAAATATTTACCTTCAATCTAATGCATATTATTCTCAAGTTACAAGCTGAACTAGACACTTAAGTTGCAAAATAAGGCTACCATTTGTCTCTAAGGTCGTTCAGTCCCACAAAAAACACAGAGAGGCCTACATTAATTATAAACTTGTTGGCTTATTAGCTCAAACTTTCTCATTAACTCTTATATCATCATTAACTCTTTTTTTCTCGTCCGTGTTAGCCACATGGCTTGGTACTTTTATCAAGGCATTCTTACCTTGTTTCCTGTGTCTGGATGACTACTGCAGACTCTTTCCTATTTCCAGAATTCTCTTCTGGTCACCCCGCCTACACTTCCTACCTGGCTACTTGCCAATCAGCATTTTATTAAAGCAATACAAGCAGTAAATCTTTACAGGATACAAGACCATTGTCCCACAGCAGTTTGCTTCTATTTTGTGGGATATTTTTTTAATCTTCCATGTGTAATTCCCTGATCTTTATGTGATGAGGGTAGAAGAGAGCCCAAAGATCTCTACACTATGGCTTTACTAAGCAAACACTTTAAGAATCATACATTTTTAAGTGCAGTTTTTGACTGAACAGGTCCTTATAATAGGTGATGTTTCTTTGGACCATGTTCATTACTCATTCATTCCACTGCCAGAGTTCATCTGCCTTTACTACATCGTGCTCCTCATTAGATATTCCCAAGTTCTTCATGTTGACGATTGAAGATGTCTTGTAATTAGGAAACTGTAGCTATGTAATTCCTCAAAGGACAAAATAAGTATAATAGTTAGGAAGACACCATGAAAGTCAGAACCCTCTTCTTACTTTCCTAGATACTGGTGTGTTATATTTGACCATTTTGAAGTTGTACGTATATATCTTATTGGAGTAGAGAAGCTGTAGCCAAAGGGCATCTTTTCTTTCCAGCACAATGCTGTTACTCTTGGGTTTGACTTGCTTCTTGAAACTGTAGGAACTGACTAGGCCGAGCTAAGCAACTTTGTTCTGATCTGTGGGGAGCCCAGTACTTAGGTGCTAGACAAGAACCCCAAACATAGTACCTGGGTCTGTTGGGCCATTTGAACTCATACTATGCTGATTCAGTTATCTTACATCAGAGTTTTTCTGTAAAGTAACTGAGGACCAGGCATAAGTAGGAAACTTGGCTGTAGATAACCCTATAACATGGTCTAAAACTAGAAATTTAGAAGGGACTAAATTCATTGTGTTCCATGATAGAACCATGGAAAACGGGCAGGAAAGTTGAGGCTCTCGCCCAAGACAAGCACTGGGACTTATGTAGGTTGGACACTGTCCTCTTTACTGTTGGTTTGTAGCTTCAATTAGCCCCAGAACCTGTGTCCAGGCTGGATACTAAAGCCTGTGCCCTTTCCATTGTGGTATGACTTCTGCTGGCATGTGATAGTTTTGCCTTAGCTTACCTATTCTTAAACATGTTTCTTGGATCCATTCTGGTTTTTATGTGTAACCCTTGAATTTTAGTCAGAATTTCAAGTCTTCTTACCTTAGAGCCCTGACCATTTTTTCTAGGCTTTCTATCTAGAAAGGAAAAGATTCCCTGTAGTAGTACTTCCTAGATTTACTACATTTTCCTTCTGGTTCCCTTTTTGTTGAAGGATTCCTTTCTTTGTATTCCTGATGTTCTGGGCCCATCACCATCGATTACTTACCACTGAGTTGATATGGAACCATTACTGGATGGGAAATAGCTCAAGTTTGTTCTGTTCCCCAAACCAAAAAACTATTCTGATTCATTTCAAACAGTAGTCTTTGTACATGGGGCTATCAATCATGGGAAGGCTTGGGAAAGACTAATTAGAACCCTGTAGACTGATCAGACCAACAACTGGATAAAACACTTTATTTATGATATGCTAAGATGATTCCCAGATGCCGTGCTTTTATTTAAAGCACACATTAGACTTCCAGATCTTCACCTTAGATCACTGGGGTTATAGTTTGCAATGATCTTAATATGTTGTTACCATAATAACTTATTCCAAATAAAATAGTTTTCCAAACAGTCAGAACAAATGCCAAGTCAACTTGCAAGGTGGATTAGCTTTATTCTTTCTCTTGTACTTTCAGAAGCTCCACAAGCTCCAGCTTACCTCTGTAAAAGTCGCTGGTTGTTACAACACCTCATTTCTGAGTAGGGGGTATAGTGATATTACCAGAGAACATATGACTGCGCTATATTAACGGATAAGTCTTGACAGCTAAAAGTTGAAGAAAAGAAAATCCTTTTTAAAATTTAGTATGACAAATTTATAGAAACTTGAGTAGGCAGCACCCAGGGGTGGGGGGACGGGGGCACTCTTTTCATGGCACTAAATTTAGAACCTTAAACAAGGTTAGTGAGACATGGTGGCATATTCTATAATCCTAACACTTAGGAGACTGAGACAGGAGGATCGTGCATTTGAAACTAGCTTTGGCTTCTTTGCAGGAGGCTAAGTAAAGCAATTCCCATGCTCTTTCCCCATTTGATTTGGCCATCTCTGTCTATTTAGATTGGCACAAAGAGAATGGTTATAAGCAAATGGCTACAGGATGGGGAGATTTCTAGGAAAACTATTGATAACTTCTCTTCTTTCTCTCTTCCCAGGGAGGAATGAAATATTGGCCAGCTTGTGTCCTCAAGTGTTTGGGATGTATCTAGTAAAGCTTGCTGTGGCCATGGTGCTGGCTGGTGGGATTCAAAGAACTGATGCTGCGGGGACAAGAGTCAGAGGTCAGGACCCACTGACAGGTTTTTAGAAATACTAACACAGAGGGGAAGAGACTCTTTCTTGAACAAAAGCTGCTTTTTGTGGGGAGGGGGTGGTGAATGAAGCATATGTTTGAAAATGACAAAATGAAGTACATTACTTTGTATGCTAACTTAAAGAATTTTTAAAAGTGCGCGTAGTTTCTCATCGCTGGATTTTTCTTCATATTTATCAGAAGCTTCCTTCTCTAATTCCAGAAAGATGAAAGAAATCACTAAATTTTTCAGTGACTGTATACTACAAGCCTGTAAAGGTACCACAAAAATGACCCCCATCTCAAAAAAAAAAAAAAGAGTGAGAGAGATTAGAAATGGTGTCTTAAAGTTTCCAAGTTGGTCTCCATCTGTGACTGCCAATTGCTGCTCACACTCTGCCTGCTGGTGCTCCTGCTGATAGGCAGCAGTTAAGTCATCTGCCAGGCGTTGCTGCTATAGGTCACATTCAAGCAAAGACACTGGTGACAGAAACCTGTGCGGCAAGCATGGCACACACAGGTCGGCTAACCAGAGTTAACCCAAAGACAAAAAAAACCTCTAAGCCAGGTCTCAGAACTCTGAGACCCTATAGTACAGCAGCAAATAAACAGAAACATGTTAGAAAATGTGTATTTGATCACCTGTTATCTGCAAGGCACTTGCTAAATGTTGAGCTTAAATAATGGTTTCTTGTTAATATAATTAGAAAATAGTTATTACTAAAGAAATTGATTTGTCCAGTAAAAGTATCTACCATAGGACAGGCATGTCCATTTGTGTTAAATGTGAAAACTGAGTACTTAATCATTTTAAGGTAGACTTCACTAAGCTATGAAAATTTACATAAATGAAAGTGCATAATGATCTGACATGTATAAAGCACTTACAAAATCCCCAACATTTACAAGTCCTTTGAAACATAGAAAACCTTGTATGGCTTATATGGATAGCTTTAATCACAGTAGTTTAGATTTAAAAATAGGTAAAAATCAGAAAGTTGTTTTAAGTCAAGTATTTTAAAAATGTTAAGAATGGGCCTAAGCATCCGGAAATAGGACACTCTCTTCTGTTTTCAGTGTCATATTCAGTAATCAAAAATTGCTGTATTTGTGACAGCTAACTTTTCTAAGGATCTTCTCATTAACTGCTTCCTGAAGAGCCTTGCATTAAATTTATCAAAATGCCATATAATATGTTGCCATTTCCTTTTCTTTCTTTTCTTTTCTTTTTTTTTTTTTTAGCTAAATGGTATTCATAGGTCTTTTAAGAATTTTGAACTTTTTCACCTTTATTTTTTTCTAGGTGAATCTCATCTTTTATTGGTTGGGGATCCTGGCACAGGTAAATCGCAATTCCTCAAATATGCAGCCAAGATTACACCAAGGTCCGTACTGACTACAGGAATTGGATCTACCAGTGCAGGTACTGGATGTGACAATTTTAAGTAAATTAAATTAACATTAATACAGAAACTAACAGTTATCTTCTTCTGAAAAAGTACCTGTTGTAGAACTGAAGTAGTTATTTAAATTACTGCCAAAAATTGAAGGAAATACAATATCCGTTTTGTACTATTAAGGAAGTATTTTAAAAAGGTCCATGTTTTCTGCTTAGAACTTAGTTTTATGTATGAAAATGTAAAGATGTCATTTTATAAAGATCTACCAAGCAGAACATCAAATAGGGAAATTCATTTTACAGAGTAAGTAGATAGCATACAGCTTAAGGCATTTTCATGGCCAGCAGTGGCTCTTAATGACACCTTTAGAAAGCCTATGTTCACATATGTACTGAGAGTCTGTTCATACACTGTAATAATACTTCAGCAAGTATATTTAAAAGCTTTTACAGATAGATTATCAGTATCTGGTTATAAAGTAACAGGAAGTTTAGGGGAAATTATTTTTAAAATGTGTCTTGATGTTTTCTATTTTTATTGTTTTGGTTATTCCGTTCTTGTAAAAAAAGGACTTTGGTTTCACAAGGTGTTGTTACATGTTAAGATCGCCTCATTTCTGTAGTCTCTACTCAGAGTTCTTGTGAGATGCTTATAAAGGGCATCATAAAAGACATGTCCCAGGAGTTCCATCTAAGGACTTTAAATACTGTGTTAATAACTGCTGATAAGATGGGATCTATGAATTGAGAACATTAGAAGAGGAGGAATGTCTATAATGAGCACTGCTTGTACATTTTGAAATCCTTATGGCCCAGTGTTCTACATCCTAAAATCAACAAGCCACTGTGTGAGTAATTACATGAAATGATTCCTAAGCAGTTATGAGGAATGCCAAGAAACAAGCCCATGCTATCTTGTAGGCAACTAATAATATCAGACTATTAATATCAAGGAAATATTACAGTAAATAAATGGTTTTGGCTTCAAAGTGTCAATGATAATGTAAAGTGAATTAACACTTTTTCCGCATTTTAAATGTCAAGATCAAAATCTAAATGTGAGAAAAAAAAGATTAGTAAAGATTTTACAATTGTAGAAACTTATTGCTACTTTCTACCCACTCCAAAGATGCCATGGCCTTTCGTCACTCTTTTGAAGTCCATTTAGAGTCAGGCTGCACATAGTTTGAGGTGTAGCAAAGGGGCCATGTTCGTGAAAAAATTTTTACTATAAATGTGTAGTTGTGTTGCATGGTGATATGGTATGGATTGTGGCATAGAACCACACCATAGTCTTCCTTTTCTTTAAATTTTGTATTACTTTTCATTTCTTTTGTGTGTGCATAGATGAACTTAGAGGACTACTTGTGGGCATTGGTTTTCTCCTTTGATCATGTGAATTCTGGGTATTAAAATCATGTAGTCAGGCTTGGCAGCAAGCACCTTTACCTGCTGAGCCATATTGGCAGCCCCCCAAAGACTTTCTTAGTAAAACTAGATCCTAAAACTATAGGGTAAAATAGTAGAAAGTTAAGGGTCAGACAAGGTTATGAATGAGCAAATGCATGCATGCACACATGCTTCCGCTTCCTCAGTTTCTGGAGTACTTCCTTAACTCAAGGAAATGATACCTTCATAACCTACTCACCTAGCTCTTCAGAGTGTGTGTGTGTGTGTGTGTGTGT
>JAQHUG010000002.1:1851734-1867555 GCA_028555095.1 Dicrostonyx torquatus | reverse complement strand
GCTCTCTGCATCTTCCAGTTTTTCTGTGTTATCTTCCCAGTTAATGTGGAATCTTGTGACTCTGGGATTAGATGCCAAAATATTTCTTTGAAGCTAGAAAGAAAAACAGTTAAATGGTGAGCATCAGAAAAGTTAGATTACCATATGCAAACTTGGTGGTTCTGTTCGTCCTTTTAAAGGACTAAATTCATATGCAAATCTATCAGAAAGTGAAGCACTTAAACATAACTAATAATCAAGGACTAAAACAGCATTTCCAAACAGGAGAGGGGGAAAATTCATCTAGACCTTTTCATCCCTGCAACAAAGTGTCTTGCTTTTATACTTCTGCTTCCTAACGCTAAGGGAGGGAAAGGTACTTCCCACCCTTTAGAGAATGTTTTTAGTTAAATAAGTATGTCTTTAGTCTAATGTGTTTTCATGCTGGGAATATAGCTCAGTGCAAAGTATTCTGGCTAAGTCTGTAGGTTCAATCCTAAGCACCAAGAAATAAGACACAAAAAAGCAAAGACTTAAACAATTTTCCTCAAATAGAACCTCTATAATTACTGGGATCTTAACTATACTATATTAAAATGCATTTTCAGAAACAGTACTTTAGGGGATTTTGTTTTGTTTTTTTACTGTTATTCTATCAGGAATAACCCTGGCTCAACAGGATGACTCCAAATTGTGGAAGGCATCCCAACCCACCAGCAGAAAGTAAAACTTTCTCTTGATTGTGGCAAGTCTGCCACATAGAGTACCATGGTCAGTTTATTTAAAAAAAAAAAAAAAAATCACCAGTAACTAAACCCGTTAACTGTTCCCAGTGGGAAAAATTTAAGATACTAAGTGTTTTTAAGACTACTGAATCAAATTTTGATGTCTCAGAATTTAAGCTTTCATCATCAAAAATAGGATAACATATATAGCTATTCTAAATATTAATAAAAATAAGCACACACTGGCAGGGTGACAACTGTAATCCTAAAACCTGGATAACTGAGGAAGGAAGAATGCCATAGTTCAAAGCCAACTTGGGTTACAGTAGAAAATCCTGTCTCAAAACCATTGCAAAAGAAATGAACAACAAAATCACATTAACCTTTTGCCACAATTTTAGGAAGCATTATGGGCAAAATATATTTAATCACTACAAAAATAGGACAGTTTATGTCCTCAGTGTTGACTCAAGGTACCTACCTAACATTAATTCTTAGAGAGGCAGGACCGAGGTCATCCATGCAAACGGAACAATGATTAGTTTGTTCAAGTGCTACAACACTTCAGATTTGCTTTAAGACCGTGTTCATAGTGTAGAATGAAATAACAATCCCCTAAAAATTGGATAGTATAGTAATTAAAAAGGAATAGTAAGAAAAATTACCTTAGAAAAATCTGGTTTTACTGGTGGATTTTCCCTTAATTCTGTTTCAGTATATTCATTATTTACATAGTAGCCAACTCTAATAAATTCTTGACCTCGATAGGTACAAGTAATTAGCACAACTGTTACCCCCACTGCATCTGCATCTGGAATGAGTCCTGGATTCGGTGCATCAGCCTAGAATAATTTTAAAAGAAACACATAAAGGGCTGTTAGTGGTAGGTATAGTAAGTGAGTTTCATTTACTTTAGCACTACTTGAAATCACATTAGTAGGGGAAATGGTTTTTTTTTATTAATTTATTTATTTATTTTTGGCTTTTAGAGGCAAGTCCTGCTTGATACATAGCCCTGACTGGACTGTTATTCTCTGTTCAAACCAGGCTGGCCTCAAATTTATTTAATTCTTTCACTCTGCCTCATGATTGCTTGAATTTCAGGTGAATAGCACCACAACCACCTTACCCACCAAATGTTCTTTGGTGGGAATTGGTTTATACCTAGAACATAAGGTTCCCACTTCTGTGTTTTAGTCCTGAGTACCCTCAGTACTTTGCAGGCACAATTATAGCTAAAGAAAGAAATAATTCTGGTTTTACTCTATGGTCATTAATTACCTAATATTGATTATAAAATCACTGTTTATACTCAAGTCAACCATTGTAGTGATCCTAGCCTGTTGCAGCTCTAATTTTCAGTCCCAAGTTACTATGTATTAATTAGTTTCACAGAACTTATTCCAATAAATGTATATTCTATCAGTTTCCATCTTCTCTCAGAGACCTGGGTTCTTTATACCTAGTCAGTCACCGTTTGCAAATACTTCAATAGTCAACTGTATGACACTGACAAATCCATTCAACCCCTAGCACAACTAAATAAGGAGTAAACATATACTGAAAAAAAACCTGACACTGGATCTTAAAAGCTATAGAGCAAGTTTGAAAAAATGAAAATCATTTGTAAACAGTCACGTTATTGGGCACTAAATATAGTGTACTATTTGAGCCACATATGCTGGAAATTCAGTGCAGGCAAAAACTTTAGGCAGATGATACCAAAGACCACATTTTGAATCATGATAAACCTTGAGGAATGGAGAAAGTAAAACAATAGAACTAGAAGACACTAAAAATACCAGGAAAAACTGGGGCCATGTTGATGGTAATGAGCAAGCCAAAAGCTTAGAGGTATTCTTAACATAAACACAAAAAACTCCCAAAGGCTCACTCCAAAACCAGCAATACAAAGAATATATGTTTAATTATTATACATTAAACCGAGCTACATCATGAATTATCAGTACAGTACGTAGTACCCAGGATTATGGTCCAAACAAATCCTGCCACTTTATATAGTAAGATAATAGTCTTAAGTTAATCACAGATGTAGCTAGTTCTGTCAATAATTTGCTAATTGCCTTATTCCTTCTAATATTCTTATGAGGCAGGTCATTAGTGGGGTCACATTGTCTTTGTAAGTAAAGCATCAGGTCCTCCTGCCTGCAATTGCAGTGCTTCCTTGGGTGCTCTGTGTTGCCATGGCTTTCACAAGGTTATGCACACATACGACTCAATTTAATGGCACTTTAATAAAGTATTACAGCCTTTAAACTACTGTAGTTGAGCCTTTCTTTGCCATTTGTTTATATACACTAAATTATTTGGGGTTTGCTAATAGTGAACAGTCCCTGCTCCTCAGTTCTTAGGTGTGCTCTTAAGCAACTCCTCGCCCGTTTCTAATGGAGTTCTTTAAAGCAAGTTGAAATTGTCCTGTCTGTGAAGGGAGAAACAGAGGTCAAGAATAGGAAGTAGATCTTTCTCCTGGATTCTGCCTACAGTGAGACTCAGTTAGGCAGAAATACTTTTAACAAAAATTATTGTTCTTTAAAAGCTAGCTCATTACTCCTTGCAGTATTATAAATAGCTCCCTTAAGAAGCATGGATAATCGAAAAAAGTCATGAGTTTTATATAGCAATTTAATATAAAGTAGGAGAAACAACAGTTATGCAGAAGACAGTCTCAGGCTTGGGCACAAACTTAAATACTGTCAGTGGTAGCTGAGAACATGACTTACACTAACAGAATTCCTACTCTCAAGTTCTAACAGGGTAGGATGTGTCACAGCAGTCCTCTAGAAAAACTATTAGAAGCTTCAGTGACGTACCAGATTTCGATCCCAATGGCTCAAGTCACACATCTCCATCTGCTAACATTTCTTAGCCCTCAGTTACTGACTATGCCAAAATGAGGTTGTTGAAATTACATCAGAAGATGCATATTACTAAGCATTTGAATACACGTTTGGCGATGCGTTCATCCTGAAGAACTGTCCCACGGACAAAACCAAAATCAACCTTGTGTGCCGTGATACAGTTTCTGGTGTACTAGTTCTGCTGTCTAGCTCCCCAAAGTAAAGACATTAGTATCTCTGTGCACAGATTCAAGTACAGAACTGCTTTATAACAGAAAGTGCCTGAAACGACAGAGCAGACTAATAGCGAAAGGGAAGTAAAATTGCCTAACACAAAAAGGGTAAGAGCACAAAGATAATTCAGTCTATTAACAACATCTTACCTGAAAAACAAACATATGCCTTCCTGCAGGAACGGGACCCACTAAAACAGAGTCTAAGACTTGATCATATTCTTCACTTTCTGCAGAGCCCACATAGATAATTTTCCACTCCAAGTCTAGGATTAAAAACCAAAACCATTACTTCATACCAGTAATTATATTAACAGATGATAAAGTCCTCCTTATCCAGAAAGCTATGGAAATGTTCATTATGAATTTCTTACCAGAATTCATATTATATTCCAATAACCTCTCCAAATCTTTCATGAAGCACTGGTCACTGAAGAGGACTCCTCACAAAATATGAACAAAAATTGGGGAAACACTAAAAGTTTGCCCTAAGTACTCAGAGACCTCTGCTAGTGTCACCCGGACCACATTAAATCCCACTGCTCGGTTGATTTGTTGTGCAATCTCTCAGTCTCTTTTTGGGTGCCATTTTTAGCTTCACCACTGAGGAATTAGCCTTACCACTGGAGAAAAGTTGCCCCGTGAAAGAGAAATCAGCATAGAATCTAGCGGAAAATCATTAGCAAACCTTGTGGTTCAGCAGTAAAGGTCTTCAACTCATCAGCTGACGTAAATTTGTCAATATGTTTATCTCCTTACTCTTGCTATGTAACAGAATAACTGATAATGTTTGTAATAACTTGGACTTACCATTGATGCATATTACCACTATACCAACTGTAGCTAAAGGATACAGTGGGGCTGTCTGCTCCTGTTACTCCTTTCTGCCATACAGTCTTAAAAACCAGAAGAGGAAACCGAGAGCCTAACCCTCTTCATACAGCAGGGACAGGGACATGATACACTCAAGTACAGCCTAAGACTTGCCTTATAAATACAGCTAGATTTCATTAAGCACCTTTAAAGAAAAGTCTCTATGGAGACCAGAAAGGAGTAAAACTATTTCTTTTTGAAGGAATCTGCTCTTTAAACATAAGATGAAGATGACAGGTATTTCCTACGATGCTTAGCAGGTGTGGTCCATGTTTGGCTTTGTCACAGTGAGACTACACTAAGCACTCCTAAGGTTTGTTTCCCTCGTTCACTCTGGAGAATGTTAACAAAGCCTTTTTTGTGTAATTATATAGGTATTCCTTAAATTTGTAAGAGTATTGGTATATTTTTGTATTAGTGCTATATTGCAAACTGTAACTTTTTAAATTTCAACTTCCTTATTATTTTTAATGTTTTAAAAGTCAACAATTACTTTTTGAGGACCTATTATGACATGGCTTTACCGCAGAACTAAGGCTATTTGGATTTTCAGCTTTTATTTTGTATTTCCAGATTCAGGATCCTGCATCTGGCATCTCATAAGACACTTTATTTGTTGATGGATCTAGGAAAAAACAGTAAAATTATCTGACCACAAAGAACAGCAAATACAGTTGCAAACAAAAAGAACCTGCTCAGTGTGTTCAGGAATAAGCCAAGAGGTGGGGGTTTTGGAACAGAGAGAAGGTCATGGAAGGTTTGATGCCCATCATTAAGGTCTCTGGCTTTACACTTAGCACCATGGAAAACCACAAGTTTTCTTGTGCTACAGATCAATCCCAGAGCTTTCCAAATTCTAGGCACCCACTTTACCTCTGAGCTATAGCCCCAGCCCCTAAAAGTTTTGAGCAGAGACGCGACATGGATCCACCTTTCATATTAAAGGGTCATTTTAACTGCTGTGCTTTGTGTAGACTGGATGAGGGCAAGGGAACAAGAGACTCTTTCAGCAATTGAGAACTGAAATTATGGTACTGTGGATCAGTTATGGTGGTCATGAGAGTGATGTAAATCATTACATCCTAGGTAAAGTTTGGCGATGGGAGCAGCAGTTGCCACTTTTTTTTTCCTTTCAGATGTAAAAAAGAAAATAATCAGTAGTTTTATGTATGTTTGGAATGTCTATTAGACACAACTAGGTCAGATCTTAAAAAAAATTGAAAATTGGCAATAATACATGAATGGGATTCCTAGGGACTGAGCCTTCGAACTCTCCAAAGTTGACAGGTCAGGAAGGTGAAGAATCAATATAGTAGTTTAGGAAGCTAGTGGCCAATGAGGGAAGTGATCCAAAAGCCAAATGAAGAAACATTTAAGAAGGATACATGAAAAGTTACTAAGTTACCTAGGGTGAACTTATACAAACACTTTATCATACAGATACAATTATTCAAGCACATACATACTGTGTATGTGTTATATAAACAAGTAAGCTGAGACTTGCAGAAGCTAAGTTATCTACTAAAAATTCACACAGCTTACAAATCAGCATTAGAATTCAAGTAGAATCACTGCTACTCAAAAGCCTTGGGTTTAAAAAAAAATAAAAGTAGCTGGGTAAATCTTGCTCTTTCTAGTTTTGACATAATGAAATCAAAGAACACAGAAGGTGGGTAAAGACAGGTGAGCTAGATAATCCAGCCTCAGTAAGCACAAGCTGTAACTCAAAGAACTGGCACACACTGGATTTTAATGCTATGGCATGCTTTAGTTTGTTTATAAATCTACTTTTCCTTTTCTAGTCCTCTGTATTTCAGGCAGTTAAGGATAAGGCCTGTGGCGCTACAAGTTACTAGGTGGGATTTATTCACTTACTTAGAAAGTGAATTTTTCCATTTGATTATGGTCATCCCAGGCAGAAAGTATCTCCATGTGTGTAATGGGAAGGATGTGACCAAGGAAAAACCTGCACTGTTGGGAAGATCTGTGGTCTAGTAGAAAGTATAAAGCCTTTGTAATCAGAAGAGGCCTGGACTTTCAAAGAATAAAGTCACAGGCTCAGTTTTGGTGCAAATATTAAACCCTAGAAACAACAGGCAGGCCAATAAAACTTGTACAGGCATAGTGATTGGGCATGATAAAGCCCCTACTTAAATCCCTTAAAAAATTATGCATTTGTTGTGTTTATGTAAGCATATGGGCATTGATGTGGATGGACGTCAGAGTATAACTGGTTGGAGTCAGTAGCTCTCCCTACCACGTAGATTCTGGTGACTGGGCAGCTCGGGGCTTTACTGGCTCAGCCATTCCACTGGCCTTTTCATCCCACTTAATGTGCTCTACTCTTAGACATAAGTCCTATAAAAGAAATAACCATATTATCTTTAGAGCAATACTACTTAAGGCTTCTTCTAAAGCAAAGCTGCAAGGCAGCTTTTATAATAAAGTTAAAATACTTCAAGACAATTGACAAGTATAATAAATGGTGGCAAATCGGTGGGTTGAGGGGAGACACAAATTATAAGCTCGAAATTCCCTTCTAAGTATTTTGTACTTTGATCAAGAATTTAAAAAACAATCACAGTACAACGAAAGTATGGAACCTAGAAAAGAGCTTTTGCAAATTAAGTCAGCTCCTTTCCTTACTCCACACAGCCTCTAGATGGAGTCTACAGGAATGGCACCTTTATTGAAAGATTCCTTTGCAGCTTTGGAATGACTCAGCTTAAAATATCCTAAAATAATGGTGCCCTGGTTTTGAAGTGTAGGTCTTCTTGAAGTGAGTGATACCAATGTTGTAAAAGGATCCCAGTTTAAAATGGAACTCATTTGGTTTCTGGGAATAGCTGGTTTCCAACTATCCAGTGTAGCGACACTGTTAACAATATCCTAGATCATGTCTTCCTTGTACAAAGTTGACTCCTAAAATGGAAGCCATGGCTTGAGAAATGGTTGTGATAGGAAGAACTGCTGATGCCTAGAACACTGTATTGAGTTAGAATCACCTCATACATGCTTTTTTCTTTATATTTGCTCATTTGTATTTAAATTGGCAGTTAAAGAAAAAAAGAAAAACGAATGTTGGTTTTAGAAATGGGTCTGGTGTGGAAATGCTTTTACTAACACTATGGGACAGTAGCAAATGGGGTTTTAAGCAAAACACCCTTACATCAACACAGCTTGTTCGGAGACTACTACATTTTAATCATGACTCATTCTTCAAAGTATTTCCCACATATTAACTGTATGCACATTTATACTTTATATACATATTAAAAACAACAGAGGGGTACATTTTAAAGTTATGGTTGTGGTTAGCTAAAAGAGTGGAGGAAAGAGCTGTGACTTCCTTTTTACAACTTTTTGAAGTTTATTGCAATGGGCATATATTGGTTTTTATAATTAAAGTTAACATCCTACATAAAGTACATTGTAGAGATTAAAAACTTTTAAATGAAAAGAAAAATTCTTTCCATCATGATTAGGATAGTACTCTTAAAGGCATTTTGACGAAATAATTTCAAGTTCCAAGATGTCCTCCTAACTAAAATTAACACTGATGAAGTTAAACCTGTTTCAAATTTTGAAAATGAAGCACCGATTTTAATAAAATTTAAGAAAAGTGGTAAGAACCCTACATTTTAGCTTTCTAAATTCTGTATTCCTTCACCATTCTGCATTTTTTAAGCCTTAAAACGTACTTGAAAAAAGACTGTGTCTCCTATTACCTAGCCACCGTTCGTGGAGTTATTTTAATGGCATCTTCACACGTTCTGGGTAAAGTCTCTGAGACTTTTGAGAAGCCAGGACCAGAAACTGTTTAAGCGCCCTGATCTGGCTCTCGGGCAGGATGAACTTCCTCGCTCTTCACTGTTTCAGAGAGATTTCCGTCCCCCGGGAGAGGCGTCCACACCGCCGCGGAGCCTGCGCGCAGCATCCCAGGCACCCGCGAGGAGCACGGCGGGGAGGACGGCGGTCCCCGGTAGCCGGGCGCGGAGGGGCCGAGTCAGCGCCCGCCTTCCGCGCTGGTTGGTGGAGGGAGCCGGAGAGCGGCGCGAGGACAGCCTCGGCGGGGCTCGGGCGGGAAGGCGCGGGCCCCGCTCGCCCCCGGCGGCCCGGAGCAGGCGTCGTGCCGCCGGGTAAGATGGCTCCGTTCCCCGGCGGGCCGCGGGGCCCTGGGGCCGCCGAGGCCGCACGACCCCCGCCGGCGCCTGGGGCCGCCCGCCTGCCCGCCGCAGACAAAGCTGACAACATGGCTCCCTCCGCCCGGTAAGTTGCTCGCAAGTTGCGGCGCGGCCCGCGTCCCTCAACTTCAAGTTTCCCTCGCATGGCCGCCCTCCCGCCGCCCGCGGCCCACCCCGCGCGAGACCGGGCCGGGAAACTTTAACGTCCGCCGCCGCAACTGACAGCCCGGCGCCACTCACCTTCAGACAGGTCCTCGATGCACTCGAAGGTGATCTCGAACTGGAACGGGTTGTAGAAAGGCGACGGGTTATCCAGCACCACTACATTGTTCACCTGAACCTTTGCCATATTTTGAAGAAAACACAAACAATGGGGCCGGGGCTAGCGGCACCACTGAGTCCCGCGCGCGGCCGCTCGGAAGAGCGCAGACCCCCGCCCCGGCGCGGCCCGACGTCGTGCAGCGGCGACTTGAGAAACTTTTTCCCCCTTTTTATTTACACGGCAGCACTCCACAGTGTTTTGCAGCTTTCCGAGTCCACTCAACTACAGCCCATTCTGCTCTGATAACTAGCAGCGTTGCGCGCGATTGGCTGCCCCCGAGCTCTGACCCTCCTCCTCCAGCGAGGGCCGTGGCGGCGAGCAAGATGGGCTCCCGCTCGCGGAACGGCCGGGAAACTTTCACTGCGGCTCCACCTGCTGGTGTGGACCAGGACAAAGGCGCCGAACAAAGTGAGTGGAATAGGGGCTGGGAGGCCCGCGCGGAGGCCGCCGCCGGCGGGGGGAGGGGCGGCGCAGGCCCCGCCCCCGCCCGTCGGGCCCGCGCCTCACGTCGGGCGTGGCCGCGGCGGGACGGAGGGGGCGGGCCCGGAGAGGGGGCGGGGCCGGCGGCCGTGGCGGGAGGGCGCGAGCGGGCCCCGCGTGTGCGGAGCGTGGGCCTTTAGGCTCTCGGGCTTCTACCCGCCCCCTCCTTTAACGTTTGTCCATCAGTGCCACGGCTTTGCAGGCTCTGCTGAATTTAGCGGATAAGATGCGATTTTTCGCACCCGTCAGACCCGGCTCTCTGTTTCTTATGGTGATGGTAGGGAGTAGGAAGAAGATGGAAATAAATTGCATCTCATAGACCGGTGCCAGCTCGAAAGGAGCAAGCCATTTTGGAAGTCAAGTTCTTGGCCACTTATCGACGTTTTGGTACGACAGTGCAGTTAAATAGATGCAAAATGAAGGTGGGGTAATTTCACACACACACACACACATACACAACAAGAGCGAGACCCGTAAAAAAAAATTTAAAAAAAGATCTAAATATATGATCTTCAACTGCACCTTGGATTTTTTCCCGTTTCCTATCTGAAAAGACCTAGAATGAAAGAGGAGATAAAAAGGAAAAGGTGCGATTTTGGGGGAGCAGAGCAAGAAGTTAGAAATCAAAAAGACGTGTCAGGAGACCAAAGGACAAAACATAAGACATACCATGTCATTTGGTCTTCAGGAAATTTATGCTAACCATTCATAGATCACCACGAATTCTCAGGAGCCCTTAGGTGCCTGTGAAGTGCGGGTGAACCATCTCAAGGCCTAACTGGGGAAATGTTGCTTGTTTGTGCTACTTAGCTACTATGGTGGGCAGGGCAGCGGAAGCTTTTCACACCTTTGTAAAGTAAACTGTTTCCTTCTACTAAGTAAAGGTGTTACTCAAACTGTTAGGGTCTTTTTTCCCTTATGAATGAAACTACTGAACTTTATTAAATTTAGAATGAAAATTGTTTTTTAGTATTAATGGGCAGTTGAAGTTTTCTCGTAATTTGCAGGACTTTGGTAATTCGTTCTCTGGACATGTTCAGACTTAGGTGGGTGGCTAATGATGAGATATCTTTGTCTTTTAAAGTTCTGTTGGAACAGGCCCATCCACGTTTGTTTAAGGAAATGAAAGTGGGGAGAAAAGCACTTTTTGTCCGTAGACTGGGCCTCAGAGTGAAAGTCACACTGTGGTGGTCGAGGCTCTTCAGCACGCTGACAAATAGTACACAGTACACAGGATACGTGCATAAAGGCCTTGTGAGGAAGGAACAAGCCAAAGCTGTCAGTCTTGTAAGGGCTAGCCTCCAGTGCTGTGTGTAGGCTGGCCTGTGGTATTTTGTTATGCTAGCCCTAAAAAACAACAACAAAAAATAGTGAAACTTTGATAACTTTTTCTCATAGTGAATGGCAGTTGCTTGAGTATTTAAGCATCTTTAGTCTTAATATCCATCAGTTTTCAAGTACTTTATGAGCCATGAAGTGCAATAGGGAAAATGATGTGATGACGTGGGATCACAGTGTGCATAGCTATTCTTCAGTGGAGGAATCTATTGCTGAGCATGTGTCTTGACATTTGAATAGATAAGCAGTGTTTCCATGGATACAAAACTCCTCTACATAGGGCTTCTAAGACTAAAACAATTGAGGTTACCCAGAGTCCAATGAAAAATAAATTAAACTCAGTAGAATTAAATAAAATTTTCTTAGAACTGGGAATGAAACAGAGTCCTGTCTGCTGCAAAAGGTAAAATAGAAATGGCAGACTGGCTTGTTGATGGTGGTGCATACTTTTAATCCCAACACTTGGGAGGCAGAGGCAGGCATGTCTCTCTGAGTTCGAGGCCAGCCTGGTCTACAAATCGAGTTCCAAGATAGCCAAAGCTACACAGAGAAACCTTGCCTTGAACCCCTCCCTGCAAAATGTGTTATTGGGGTGTTGGGGGAAACAGCTTTGTGTAGTAGGCACTCTCCAACCTATATTGGGTTCTGGGGGTGGAGTTCATGTCACCATCTTGACAACATACAGATAGCCTTTCTTACTGAGCCATCTTGTATACTCCTAACCTTGCTTTTGTTTTGGGTTTTTTTTTGTTTTTTTTTTTGTTTGTTTGTTTTTTTTTAGTTTGTTTGTTTTTTTCAAGACAGAGTTTCTCTGTAGCCTATCCTGGAACGTACTCTGTAGACCAGGCTGGCCTTGAACTCATAGAGATCCACCTGCGTCTGCCTCCCGAGTACGGGGATTAAAGGCATATGCCACCACTGCCCAGCCTAACCTTGCTTTTGTTTCTCTTTTCTTATTTTATTTTACATAATCATTGTGTTGCCTTTGAAGGTTATTGTATTATTACTCCCATCTTTTAAAACAAAACTCGCGTATGGGTTGTTATTGTTTGTTTGTTTGTTTGGTGGTATGTTTTTGCTGTTTGTGGTGCTAGGAATTGAGTCCAGGTTCTCCCACATGGTAGAAAGTTAGATCCCAGGCCAAGCAGGCAGAATTGTGCTCTTCATTAGCATAAAGGCTCCCTTTTCTTACAATAACAGAGTAGCAAAAGTTAGTGACTGTTTTAAACATTATTTCCCTGAAAATTGTAGAATGTGCAGATTTGCTGGGATTTTCAGATATTTCTGAGATCTCAATAATTTTCATTTATTGCATATATACAAAGAGCATTTATTATGTTAAATTTTAGTGTGAAATGCTAACATAGTCAAAAATAATGCATATAAAGACCTTATAGTCTAGTAGCAAAGGTAGCTCATGTGATCAAAACGTTATGACTAAAAGAGAAAGATTTAGGTTCCACTTTAACCAGCAACAGTAAAATGAACAGAAGAAATTTTCTCTACTCTTTGTAAAGAACATTAGGTAGCATACCTTTTGAGCAACCCAGTACCCGAGAATGGCTAGGGCATGGCTTTACCATCTAGGGTAGCAGTTAAGGTCTGGTACTCAGAAACAAACTACGTAAACCGCTGCCATAGTTACCTCTGTCTTCACCACCGCAGGTAAAAAATGAAAGTGTTCTTTATGTATTGAAAAATAGAGGCATAAAACTTCCTGGAAAAGGAAAATCCCATAAGCTGGTGAGAACTGTGTTAATGACTTCATTAATGAATCCCTTAAGAATAAAATTCTGTGAATGTGGATAGCTAAGGCAGGTGCTGGATATGGGACGTGATCCAGCCGAGAGAAAACTGAGAGAATCTCCATGGAGGGCTTTCAGATGGACAGCCTGTTTTGAAGAGACAGCTCTGAAAGTGGGGAGACAATAGAACCACAAATCTTACCCTGCATCCTTACATGTTTTAGAATTGATGCCAAATTAGGAAATCCCATCCCCTGTGTTTTCTTTGGTTTGGCTTAAAGGTAATTATCTTTTCTTTAAGAGAGAGAGAGAGAGAGAGAGAGAGAGAGAGAGAGAGAGAGAGAGAGAGAGAGAGAGTGTGTGTGTGTGTGTGTGTGTGTACACCAAAAAGGCACATGTATGGGAAGGCAGCCAGAGTGGATTCCCCTTCCAGCCTGGGTTCCGGGGTCAGTTTCAGGTGGATGGGTTTGCACGGCCAGCCCTTTGCCCCGTGAGCCTTTTAAATTTCCTGTTTCCCAAGTTTTACGTACAGCGTGCCTTTTCTCATTGTCTGCTCCATAGTATTAATAAAAGTTTTACTGTTTGCTATTCATGGCTGTCCAACACTCCGCTAAAAATTTGTTAAAGTTTCCTGCTTTGGTCTGATACCTATTTGTAGTGAGCTACTGAGAAACGCCCATTGATAGTCATAAATGAAAGCCCTCCGCTTTCCAAAGCAGTAGTATTGTGTGTGTTGAAATTTGTTTTATTGTTATTACATTGCTTTAGCCAGTATATTAATGGAAATTTCTAAAAATTATTCTGTATTTCTAATTTCTTAATTCCTTCCTCATCCTCTTTTCAATTGGATCTTTCTAACCCTTGAACTCAGTCTTCCTTGCAGCGTGTCTTCAGTTTTTATTTCTTTGCCTCTCCCGCTTATCACAGGTTTTCCTCTTTACCTGACACTGGTGGGTGGGGGAGCGGTGATGAGCGGAGGACTCAGAGCCTTAAAACATCTCTAGGCTAGACCACTGCTTGTACAGAGTCACTGCTAAACAAAGTAGCTTTTTCTAGTTGGTTGCTATAGAGACAAATGACATTAAATGGAGTTACATTTGGCAGAGACTAAGCAAGTAGGCTTTGCAAGGCTGGGGACCTCACATGCATGGCCTTTTAGAGGCAAAGACTAGAAAGGGTACAGCAGGTTTCAGAAATGAGCTAATGAGTTATTGGTAGATGTTTTCCAACTACCCTTTGATATGATTACACAGTATTTTTAAAAAAATATAGCTTAATTGAGATATAACTCATAACATATTCCCTCACTTTTAAAGGATATTCAGGATTGTATTGTGTAAGCATCACCATAACTATGGAGTATTTTCATCATCTCAAGAAGGTACTTTTGGCCCTGCCATGATAGTTTATACCTATAATCCTAGAAATGCGAAGTCTGAGGCAGGAGGATGGCTACTTGAAGTGCATCCTGGGCTGCATAGCAATATGTTGTCTCAAGAGGCAAAAACAGCTGAGCCTGGTGGTATGGAGCTTTAATCCCACCCAACACAGGAGACTAAGCCGGCCATGCCTGCCTAGTTATTTCCACCTATATCTAGAAATATCTATCCGTCTATCTAATTATCTATCTAAAGATGCATATGGATAGGTAGATAAATAGATAGATAACTATTACTCCCTGCGTTGCATTTATTATAATCTCATTTTATGTGCATATATTATATTCTCATTTTTCTTAATAGCTGAATAATATTCAGTTATGTAAATGCACATTTTCATTGTCCTTTCATAAGTCGGTGGACATCTAGGTAGTTTCCAATCTGTAGCTCTTATGAACAAGTGTCTCTGTGGCCAATAGTAGTAGAGTTAAATCTTCAGGTAGATTTATTCCCAGCTTCCTGAGGAACTACCACCCTGATTTCCCTAGAGGCTGTGCCACTTGCACTTCCATCAGCAATGAATTAGTATTTCCTTTCCCACTTCTTTGTCAGGATGTGCTGTCATTTGTTTTATTATTGATTTTGGCCATTCTGACTGGTATAAGATGAAATCTCAAAGTTTTGATTTGCATTTTCCTGATGGCTAAGATTGTTGAACATTTTTCAAAGTATTTCTTAACCATTTGTGTTTCATCTTTTGAGAAAACTATTTAGTTCTCTACCTAAATCTTTATTGACTTGTTTTCTTGATCAGGATTTTTTGGCTGTTTATATGTTCTTTTTTTTTTATTTTTGGTTTTTCGAGACAGGGTTTCTCTGTGGCTTTGGAGCATGTGCTGGAACTAGCTCTTGTAGACCAGGCTGGTCTCAAACTCACAATGATCCACCTGCCACTGCCTCCCGAGTGCTGGGATTAAAGGCATGCGCCACCACCGCCCGGCTGTTTATATGTTCTATATATACTCACCCTCTATAATTGGTAGAGTTTTTTTCACATTCTGTAGGCTGCTGCTTTGCTTGGAAAATGGTATTATTTGCTCTGCAGAAACTTTTTACTTTCATGAGGTGCCACATAGTAATTGTTGATATTAGTGTCTGTTCTTTCGATGGTCTGTAAAGAAAGTCATTTCTTGTTTCAGTGAGTTCAAGCCTACTCACCATTTCCTGTTGTATTCATGGTAACTAGTCTTATGTTGAAGCCCTTGATTCACTCAGACTTGGATTTTGTGCAAGTGATAGACAGGGATCTATTTATCTTCTTCTACGTGCAACTATCTAGTTTGACCAGCGCCATTTGTTGAAGATACTGTCTTTTCTGCAATTTTTTTACTTCTTTGTCAAAAATCAGGTGTGGAATTGTCTGGTTCATTGGTCAATGTCTTTATTTTAATGCCAATACTGTGCTGTTTTTAGTAAAATAGTTCTGTAATACAACAGGAGATCTGGGGTGGTGATACCACCAGCACTTCTTATTCATGACTGTTTTAGTTATCTTTGATTTTTTTATGTTTTCATATTAAGTTGAATATTGTGTTTTCAGTTTTTCTGTGAAGAATGTGTTGAAGCTTTCATGAGGATTGCATTAAGTCTGTAGGGAGAGTGTTCATTCTTCTGATATCTTCTTCAATTTCTTTTTTCGGTGTCT
>JAQHUG010000002.1:1821250-1832980 GCA_028555095.1 Dicrostonyx torquatus | reverse complement strand
GTTCGGAGGAACTGTGAGGAGTAAGAAAAAGTTATGAAGTGAATTTGATCAAAATAAATTATGTATATATATGAAATTATTAAAGAAGTAAGATTTTTTAAAATATAAACTTTTATGTTATCAAAGACTGCTGTGTAAACTTTAGTATCAAAGGCTAGGAAATTTAAAGTATATTTACAAATACTACAGAAAAAACTTCCCAGTGCCTACAGCTGCCTGGATGTTGAATAGATTTACTGTAGGATTGTAGATGTCTTCAAATTAGAGAAGAAAAAGTATGGGTTTTTTTTTTTTGCTTTGTTTTGGGGCTTTTTTATTTTTTCATTTTTCAAGACTAGTTTTCTCTGTAGCTTTGGAGCCTGTCCTGGAGTTCACTCTGTAGACCAGGCTGACCTCGAACTCACAGAGATCCACCTGCCTCTGCCTCCTGAGTGTTGGGATTAAAGGTGTGTGCCACCACCGCCCGGCAGAAGGTAACCTTTAATGTACCACCTATGAAGCATAATAAATTATGGGCTAGCCTACAGATTGAACTGTGACTTATTCAACTATTGGCTGGTTTCCTGTAGAATATAATCATAAAGTGTGGTTTTACATATATAACGAGAAGTAGAACATGATGTATTCTAGACAGAGCAAATTCAGAAGCCATCCCTCAAAACCCCTCTTTTTAGTGATCATGAAAACACAATAGACATATTCAGGGTTACTATAATAATAGAGGAGAGTCCAGAGCTAGCCTGGCAATATGGAATTTCCAGCTCCACAGTGTGTTATTTAGACATATGTCTTAGCTGGGTTTCTATTGTTGGGATAAACACCATGAACTAAAGCAGGTTGGGGAGAAAAGTGTTATGTCAGCTTACAGTTGTCGTCTAGCCAGCATAAAGGAGGGCAAGGCAGGCACTGAAGCAGAGGCCATGGAGGAGTGCTGCTTACTGACTTGTTCTGCATCGATTGCTCAGGCTGCTACTACTCACACTGGGCTGGACCCTCCCACATCAATCACGAATCAAGAAAACCCCACGTGCCGGTGGGCCAGGCTGGTAGGGCATGTTTTAAACTGAGGTTCCTTCTTCTCAAATGACTCTAGCGTGTGTCCAGTTGAGAGGAAATCTAACTATGAACACATACTACTGCTTTTCTCCAATAGTGAGCTGCCATGTGTACCATGATTTGGGGTGGATTTTGTTAAAGCAGATATAAAATAGCAGCTATGTTGTCACTGTAGCCCCAAAAGTTTATTCATCTCCAGTTTGCTCTCTCATTATCCTTTCTAGTTGAGCTTCCCTTCCTGGAACCACTTTGGATACCATCAGGAGAGATCCAGTTAGATACTGTCAATTTAGTAAAAGGTTTTATGTCAGAACAGCCTTAGGGCCTCTAAGCAGCTTAAGAGTTGGCATCTCTTAGGTCTGCTGGCAGTGTCTGACCTGCGTGGCTCTTCCTCCAAAGCAGTTAACACAAAAGAGACTGGTGTTATGTGCTTGGTGAGTGGTCCAGCATGGGGCCAGTCCAGAAGTGTATTGGGGACAAAAGATCACTTAAGGAATATACCAAAAATGGGTCAGGAGGCAAGTTCTGGAAAATAGTAGCTGAGGTGCACAGACAAAATGGCAAAATTCTTTTTCACATGACTTCAAGGGCTCTAAGGACACGGTTATGTATAGCTAGTGCTATCTAGACTCTCAGTTCAGCTCTACAGTAGGTTCTACAGCTTCTCCAAAGATTATGGGTCCTTTTAAATTGTGATTATACTATCTATGTCTTGATTCTTTTCTTTGTGACAGTATCACAGCAAGGCGCTTTTGTGTTAACAGCAAAGTGTGGCCCAGTCACTAGTGCTTTTCTGTCATCTACTTCATAGTGAGAGCCAATGGATACACTCCTCAAGTTCCACTGTAACTAGCATGTTCATTACTTGTGATACCACTCTGCATCACTGAATTGTTTAGGAGTAAACTGGGTTTGTTCCAACAGTAGCTCATCTAATAGTTTTGGTTGACAGTTTTTAGAATCTTAAATTCATCACCTCTAACTAGAACCCTTAGGAAAGAGACCTGGTCAGTCTTCTTCATCAACTTAGACCATGAAACCCAATGTGGACAAGTTCAACAGAACCACCATATACGGGCTTCCCATGTATTCTTCAGTATTGCCAGGGCATGAATTTCAATTTCAAATTAGAACCCTGTTAACCTTCCTGTTCTAAATGTCAAGTAAATGCCAAATGCAAAACTCTTTAGGAAAACTTCTAGAGATGTATGGCATGACACAATATTAATTAGCAGCCAATAAGATTAAGTGTGAAAAGGAATACATAATCATGAATTCTACTAAAAATTAAAGGTACAGACTACTTTGAATTTTATTCTTAGAAAAACCTTTGCCTTGTCTTTGTTCTTTGGTTCAAGCACTTTCAAGTGTGATCCCAGAGGGTAGGAGTCTCTCTGCTACAGCCATCAGTTATGTATTCTGGCCCCTATCCCTGGAACCATTATAGATGTTACCTTAAGACAGTCAATACCTTTCTTACAGCATCATTTTCTAGAACTCTTGAAGCTATCTCTGTTTGCTTTCTTTCTCCCTTTCTCATATCCCAAGTGACTTTAAGTTGTTGATTTGGAAAGCATTTTGATCTGAATTATGATCTACCTTAATGACATTAGTGTAGACCACTCAGACTAGATCCTGCCTACAAGACTACAAGAGATTTCTCTGAGAGTTTTTTTTTTTCCTTAACATGTCACTTCATGCATACTAAGGGGTATAAGTGGAGGCTGCTCATTTATTTCCCAGACTCTCAGACCCAAATAACCACACAGAAACTGTACTAATTACAATACTGTTGGGCCAGTAGCTTAAGAATATTTCTAGCTAGCCCTTACATCTTAAATTAACCCATTTTTATTATTTTGTGTATTATCACGAGGCTCATGGTTTCCTGGCAAGGTTTCAGCCTGCATCTCCTCGGCAACTACCTGGCATCTCTCTAACTCTGCCTTCTTTCCTCTTCTATCTGCTTGGAATTCCTGCCTTACTCTATTCTGCCCTGCTGTAGACCAAAGCAGCTTTATTCATTAACCACTGGTAACAAAATATATTCACAGCATACACAGGAGAATCCTACATCAAAGGGGTAGTAATTCTTTTCCAAAATAAAAGCTATAGACTTATTGTTCCATTTTTCTATGCTTATTTGCCTTTTGCATTCAGGTTAAACATTACATTATGCTCTTTTCACGTGATGGACACATAACCTACACAGACATATCATAGCCCATACCTTTCCCATTGTAATTTGGAATTATTACAAAATTAGGAAGGAACCAAGGTGTTTTTTACAATGTGAAGACTTAATACAACCAGAATATAAACAAAGATAAAAATTCTCAGGAAGCCAAGAATTTACAAAACTGTAAATTATGGTGGTAACCAAAGACAAACTTCTCAGTAGATGTTGAGGAAGACCAATAATTCATTCCTTGCTCATGTTGCTTAAACCTAGAACCTTTGGGTAAGGCAGTACCATCTGGCCACATTACCCATACTAACTAACCTTAAACTCTTGAGCACAAGGGCTCCTCCTGTTTCAGATTAGCATGTAGCACAGTTCGTAGCACTGGAACATTTTGCATATGTGTGCATATGGTGTTGTATGCATGTGTGTGTCATAATACCATCAATGTGTAATTTTGTAGAGTAGAGCTGTATTGGATTTTGAGGGGGAGAATCCTGCTTTGTGCTTAGCAGCTGTGTTTTTAACTGAGGTTCTCTGAATATAGGAATGTGAGACAGCCTAGAAACCTTTATGTGAAGGTTGCATCTCAAACTGGTTGTTTGGACTGACACTTTTACTGTTGAGTTTGCCCTGATGAAAAGGTTTGGAACATACTAGAAAGGATTTTGCTCCTTATGACTAGTCAGAGTGGACTAACTTCTTCAGCAAACAATAGTTAATACCCCATAGGGTTATCTGTTGCTTATGCCACACACTAATCCCATTGTGAGGGCCCTGCCCTCATAATGTCTTCTTAACCTGAAACTTCCCAAGGGCCCCATCCATTTCCATCCTGTCTGATACTAGAAAATTAATATGTGACTCCATTCTTTCCACTCCTGTGTTGGGAGGGTGTAAAATGCAAAACAAAACCCACTGACTTGTCTTACGGATATGATTCATTGTTAAAACAGTCATGGTGTTATGTAGTCATTTTTCAACTCTTTGTCTTATGGACTGAAACCAGAATTCATTGACTCCATTTTGCTTCCTGCTAAATTCTACATCCGGTGTCTATGAGCTTGTCTACTTTTGATACTTCCTATAAATGGTCCTACCATTGTACTTACCATAATACCCTCAAACCCATCCATATTGGAGCATGTGTTGGAGCTCCTTAAGGTTGAGTATCTATTCTTTCTTCTATGTACACTTGGCTTTTTTCTGTCCCTCAGTAGTTGTGTCTGGCTGCAAGAGAAATGAGGTGGCATTAGCTGCTTACCTGTGTCTATCTTAATGCCATTTAAGTAAATTTCATAGTCTAATCTCATTATACCATTCAGGCAGTTTGCTGGATCTCTGTTGTTCAAAAACTTTTCAGTCTTGCCATCATCCTGGGGTTTAGCATAATTTTTCTAAACCTCAAATTGTCTAAGCTATCTTTATTGTCATTCATTCTCCTTAAAACCTGGTCAGTTCTTTCTTTTGGTCATCTCTTTCAGGTGAAAGAGAAAAGTCTCCTACCAAGGAAAGTGTTACTATCTAATGCAGGTTAAAGGAGGATAGCCCTATGTCACACAGGCCCTCGGGCACAGGCTTCTTTCCACGTGACTCTGACTCCAGGGCTTTGTCCTTCCCAGTTAACAAAGGAAAACTATGGAGGATTGCAGGAAGGCTGTTAAAGACTAGGACACCTAGGAGTGGTACCTGCTTTGTTTGTTGTATTGGTATTTTAGCAGACTTGGTGTTATAGCCCTTCTTATCTGTGAAAGGAGATGGAAATACAGTTTTACTTCATTGCCAGGGGAAAGAAAACAAGATTTGGGGAGGATACAGGAACCACTCCGCGAGCTGGAGCTAATTTGGAAGGAGCGACATATGTTAGTTATAAAGGTCATGAGTACACACGGGGAGTAGTTTAGAAAGAAGTATTTTCTTGACATCTTGAGAATCTGTGAAGATAACATATATGACATGTTTATGATTTATAGAAAATGTATTATTGTATGTACAGGAAATTTTAAACGTGTGGATGAAATAAGTGGAAAAGTAGCTTTTTCAGAATCTACAGTATTTTCTGTCCTTAAAGCTATTGCAGAAAAATGTGTATATCAGCATTATGATTCAAGATTATTGAAGCTATGCATATAAAATAGAGTTTCATAAATACTAAACCAAATGAAGCTTTATTTTTACTTTTTCAATAATGTCCATTGCCAGAGAATGTAAGGATGATAAAGTAAATAATCCCTTGAGGGAGATCAAATGTAGTGCAGAAAATAAGACAGATAATTAGGTACCTAAACGTGTCAGGCAGATCAAGACCACAGCAAGAGGCATGTCTGAAATAAGTTGGCTCCCAAGAACACAGTCCAGAAATGAAAGAGCATTGATCTTGGCACTCAGCAGATCTTGGCTTGAATCTTAGAGCACCTGCTCTCTAGTGTAGTAAGAGGTGCGGGCTGTGTCCCGCCCGGCTCCCGGTGCAGGCGGGCTGTGTTCCCGGCGCCCAGCTCCCGGCCGCACAGCTAGCTTATATCCGAAATAACCACACGAAAATTATATTAATTTAAATACTGCCTGGCCCATTTCTTAGCTAACTCTTACATCTTATTTCAACCCATTTTTAATAGTCTGTTAGACACTACGAGGTAGTGGGCTTACCGGGAAGATTCAGCATGTCTGACCCTGACGGCTTCATGGCGGTTCTCCCTGACTCAGTCTTCTTCCCAGCATACTGTTATCTTTTCCCCACCTATCTAAGTCCTGCCCTATGAAAGGGCCAAGGCAGCTTCTTTATTAACCAATGAAAGCAACACAAAATAGAGAAGAACCCTCCTACACCACTCGAGGGCAACTTTCAGAAGGTTATGTCTCTGAAATTCTGCTCTCTTTATTTTCAGGCTTAATTATATAACTAATATAATTAATACTAATGCCTAACATCCTGGGTTTTGTGATGATTAGAAATAGTGCATAGACACTTAAGTTGCTTAATATTATAAATATGGTTTATTATTCCTTCTATCATGGAAGAAGATAGAATTCTTCTACCTTCTTTAAATCTATATGATTTTAAAACTGAGCTCCTTTACCTAATTTGTGAATTCACCCATTCAGTGGTTATCCAGCAAGCCATTGCTGGCACAAGTATTTAGGACCTGAATATGTGTGTGCTGTTACTGGTTTTCCAAACCCCTACTCAGTTTTTAACAGAAATGTAGTATTACAAGTCTGCAACTGCCTTCCCCCTCCCGAGTGTCCAGGGACAACCTGGCACCACACCCACCCTTCCGTGCTAGGGGGTCTGTCTGCCTGACCTCATACCTCATGTCTCCTCTCTCACCCGTTCTCCTGCTTTTGGTCGCTTGCCTCACCAGCCAGGTATTCCATAGCCCCTTCTTTAAACTTAACCTTTCCAATTTTACCCCAGTTACCTCAGGAAAATTTTTACTTCTTTTTGTTACTGTGTGTTCCTTGTCTTTCTCCTGTCATAGAACACTTTCAAACTCTCCAGGTGTCTACAGAGGAAGTCTCTCCAACAGCCTCCTCAGGCCGGTACCAACACCAATACCTGCCCCCTGACTGGCAGGTGCTGTGCAGAGCCTGTTCACCCCTCAGCAGTTCTGCTCTTAGCTAACTGAAGGCAAGAACTCTGCTCACCATAAATCCCCAACATTTGTAGGTCAGAGAGGAAGAATCTGTTTCAGTTACCACAATGCAGTTTCGTTTCGTTTCCATTCTTGCAGAGACCTCCCTTGGTTATGATGAGTGCAGGTAGCCTCACCAAGGATGGCCAGTGTGGTTTGGGGGGTTAGCAAATGCTGTTACACCAAACCTATGAGACTGATTTCAAGCCCTAAGCATCTGCCAGTTTGGCACGTCAACTGTAAAAGCTGTGCTATCCATTTGTTTTCTCTTCAACTAAGATTTAAAAGTGGGGCCAAGATTTTGGTAAAAATGACTTGTCTGTCTTTGTCTTATTCAATAGTGACTTTCTGTGCTATTTGCCACAAGTAAAGATTTTTAAATGTTTTCGGCCTCAGGGAAAGAAGAAATTGCTAGAGATGTCTGGAAATAGGATGGAGGTGAACAAAGGCAGCTCATATTTGCTGCCACAGGACTGTGACTTCTGAGAGGCAGGTATCCCACTCTACAAATGGTTACCAAATGCAAAGCACATACAGATAAAAATTTATACTTTTCTGTTAGTAAATATGGTGCAGTTTTGAGACTTAACTAGCTTTAAAGTGATATCTAAATTAAGCTACATCCGTTCCTGTCATCCCTGGTTGCTTAGGTTGTTGTATCCCTTCACTAGGCCATTCATTCTGCCAGCAGCCATGCGTCTCTGTGTTGCCCTTTCCTTTCTAATCTACCCACCGAGTCCTTTTACAATTGCTCCTCAAAACTCCATGTCAAACTGATTCCAGACTTCTTCCTGAGTTCTTTTCCCTCCTGCATTCTTTTTCTTTCCTATCTAGAATAATCAAAACAAGGCCGGGCAAGGTGGTTCGTATTTAGCACTACAGAATCTAAAGCTGGAAGATTCTGAGCTTGAGTTTGAAGCAGCATGGGTTATATAGTAAATTCAAGGTAGTGGCAGGGAGAGGTGGGTAATTCCTGGGGTCAACTTCACTACATCTGGAATTAATTAAAACCCAAGTGGGGTTTTTCTTAATTACATCATTTAAAGTGGGAAGACCAATTTTTAATCTGTATTTTTTGAGGTCATTCTGGGTCACACCTTCTGGTGGCAGCCTATATAAAGGACGTGGAAAGGAAGCACTTTGCTCTTTGCCTGTTTGCCCTCACGCTCAATTCACTGACATTAGAACCTACTCCTTTGGGATTCTGGTGTATACTGAAGAGCAGCTGAGACATCATGCCTTGTGGACTGAACCATTCTTGGATTCTTGGACTATCCATTGGTAGACAGCCATTGTTGAACTAGCAGGACCACAGCTTATTAGCCACTCTAATAAATTTCACATATACTCATTCTGTCAGTTCTGTTCCTCTAGAGAACCCTAATACAGATTTATGGGTAGATGGATGACAGATAGATAGATAGATAGATAGATAGATAGATAGATAGATAGATAGATAGATAGACAGATTTTAAAAAATCAAAACAAGTAAGCAAATACATGAGGTTTTTGCTTTCCTTCAACCATTTCCCAGTATCATCCTCTTCTACCTTCCACACTACATATATTCTTCAAACTAATAATGCTCAGATGATTTGGAGAGTCTAGTTCAAAAGCTGCTTCATCTCATTTCTGTGATTATCTTTTCCATAAATACATGCCTTATTTCCCTGTATCTTTAACCATAAAGAACTTCCTGGATGCCACCTTAAATTAGATTATAGCTAGTAGAGTACAAACTACTTAAGCATTATATCCAGACTTGGTTTATTTTTTCATAGCTCTTAGTACTTAACATGGAGGATCCTGCTCATTGTAGGAGCATAGGAAGTGTTTATGGAACAACTCTTTTAAAGATACTCATTCCAGTTTGCTAGAATTTGGTGTTTAAGTTTTTTTTTTTTTTTTTGGTCTGTCCATTTTCTTTCACAGAAGTTTCTGGAGATTTTCAAGGTACAAGTACAGCCCCATTTTATAACAAGTGTTATCTTGCTTCTTGTTCACGTCTCAGTTGATGAATTGTTCCCTTTATCTCGGTAGCCTTGTTTGTAAGCTGAACACAAGGACCACCATCCTGGCAGCAACTAACCCCAAAGGCCAGTATGACCCCCAGGAGTCCGTGTCTGTGAACATTGCCCTCGGTAGCCCACTCCTAAGTCGATTTGACCTTGTCCTGGTTTTGCTTGACACCAGGAATGAAGACTGGGATCGCATAATTTCTTCCTTCATCTTAGAAAATAAAGGTAGGCGAAGAGAAACAAATCACTCACTATGAGAAGGAAAGATTAAACCTAACCAAAGGTATTCCCTTAAATTAAATACTCAAGATGTCTGGTTGACAAGTGATGGAGAAAAGCTTAGACAGAAGGTAGCGGCAAAACTAGTTAGTGGGCTTCAGCATAATGATCAGAGGGGAAAGTGGCTTTCTCCATCTCTGTCATGAGAATATAGGCGAACTATATATGCTTATATGTAGGTAGTTAGGTAGGTAGATTGTAGATAGATAGACAGATATCTAAATATCCTTTTTAATAAGAGACATCCTTGTGGTAAAAAATTAATACTCTTGCACATAAAGAAAACTGGAGAGAATTGTGAAATAGAAATCAATAAATGTTAGTTTTCTTTAAATTAGACCAACTTAAATTCCTATATTACTATACATGAGACCAGAATTATTCTAAATAATTTTCACTCTGGGGTTAACTTCTTTTTACTAATTTTATATCAAAACAGCTTATTCTGGAGCTACATGCTAGAAGGAGAATAGGCCTAAATTTTAATGGACAAAAAACCTGAAGCTTACCTTTAATAATGTGTATAAGAGCTGGGTGTGGTGGTGTGTGCCTTTAATCCCAACACCTGAGAGGCAGGCAGATCTCTTTGAGTTCCAGATCATCCTGGTCTACAAAGTAAATTTCAGGAGAGCCAGGTATGTCTGTACAGAGACTCTGTCTCAAAAAATCCAAAAATAAATAAATAATAAAATGTGTATAGGAACTTTCTCAAATTCCTCAAAATAACATATCTTCCACCTGTTTTTTAATCTACTGATACAATGTCTGATGTGTGGACACAGGTTACCCAAGCAAATCGGAGAATCTGTGGAGCATGGAGAAGATGAAAACCTATTTTTGCCTCATCAGGAATCTCCAGCCCACATTGTCTGATGTGAGCAATCAAGTACTCCTCCGATACTATCAAATGCAAAGGCAGAGTGATTCCCGGAATGCAGCCCGGACAACCATCCGCCTATTGGAAAGCTTGATCCGATTAGCAGAAGGTTCGTTTCATTTTACAGATATTTTTATTGAGTGCCTAGTTTGTACAAAGCGTGTACTGTGCATTCAAAGATGATAAGAGTAATCCCCACTCAGAGGTACTCATAGTCACTTAAAAAGTAAAGACTGAAGAGTGTATTTCTTTTATAAACTTGGGTGTCCTTATCTTCGGTACATAAATATTTAGAATTTCAATATTTTCTTGGTGAATTCTTCCTTTGAGTGTCCTTTCCTGTCCTGATTACATTGGATTTGAATTCTGTTTTGTCAGATAATAAAATAACTGCATCAGCTTGCTTCTTGGGTCCTTTGCATCCTTGATGTGATATCTATGCTTGATGGGTAAGGCATATTTCTTGGATTTCTTTCTAGCAGAAAGGTGGATCCTGTTTTCTAATCCAGCTAACAAGTCTATGTCTTTTTGTTGAGGAATTGAGAATATCAATATTGAGAGATATCAATGAGCAGCATTTGTTGATTCTTGTGTTGTGATGGTGTGCATGTTTCCTTATTTGTTGTGTTTTCTTGGATGTGATCAATCTCTTCAGGTTGAAATTTTTCTTCTAGTGCCTTCTGTAGAGCTAGGTTTGTAGATGGATGGTGCTCAAAATTTACTTTATCATGGAATGTTTTTCTTTCACCATCTATTGTGATTGAAAATTTTGCTGGGCATGTTATTTGGTGGCATCTGTGGTCTCTTAGAGTTTGTAGAGTATCCATCCAGGCCCTCTGGCTTTTAGAGTCTCCTTTGAGAACTCAGGTGTTATTCTAATGGGTCTGCATTTATATGTTATTTGGTCTTTTTCCCTTGCAGCTTTTAATATCCTTTCTTTGTTCTGTACATGATTATGTGCTATGGGGAATTTCTTTCCTGGTCCTGTATGATTTGTATTCTTGTACCTTGATGAAGACCTCCTAATCTTGAAATTAGGAAATTTTCTTTTCTCTTACAATTTCATTGAAAATGCTTTCTGTACCTTTGACCTGGGTTTATTCTCCACCTATCTACAGATAATAGAAATATGGTCTTTTCAGTGTCCCAGATTTTCCTGGGAGTTTTGTACCTGGATTTTAATTTTTATTTTTTTAGGTTTAACATTTTCTTTGAATGAGGTACCCTTTGCTTCCACCTATCTTCAACACCTGAGATTCCCTCTTCCATGTCTATTGTTCTGTTGAGGCTTACTTCCCAGCCTTTGTTTGACTTTCGCCATTTGTCATTTCCAGTTTTATCTCATGGGGTTTTACTTTGTTTTGAGTGATTCTATTTCTTGGTTACACTCTACTTTCATGCTGTGCTTATTTCATTGTATCATTCCACTGTTTGTGTTTTCACAGACTTCTTTAAGGAATCTGTTCTCTCCTCTCTAAGGTCCTTGAACATATAATCACAGTAGCTATTGTGAAGTCCTCGTTTGGGCTTCAGCTACATTACATTTCTCAGGACCTATTGTAGTGAGATTATGGGTTCTGAGTGGAGTCATATTGTCGTGGTGATTATTGATTGTATTTTTGTCCTGGTGTCTAGGCATCCAGGGTTGGGGTGACTGTGGTACTAGCTGTTGCTATCTGCTCTTGT
>JAQHUG010000002.1:1808982-1819924 GCA_028555095.1 Dicrostonyx torquatus | reverse complement strand
GGACTTAGATAGGCGGGGAAAAGAGAAGAGGACGCTGGGAAGAAGACTAGGTCAGGGACAGTCGCCATGAAGCTCCCGCCGCAGATGGAGCAGATGGATGTATCTTAGAACAGTCCAGTAAGATCACCACCTTGTGGTGACATACAGACTTTTAAATGGGTTATTTTAGATGTGAGAGGTAGCCAAGAAAAGGCTAGAGCTAATGGGCAAGGCAGTATTTGAATTAATACAGTTCTCCTGCGGTTATTTCGGGCATAAGCAAGCAACCAGCGGCTGAGTGGGCCAGCGGCTGGCGGCTGGTGAACACAACACGCACCTCTCCACCCATTTACAACACTTAATAAATGAAGGTGAAGGGAACCCAGGGCCTGAACCTAGAGTTGGAGTCTCCAGTGAGGGGCATTGAGGTGGAAGGAGGTGAGTCTGTAAGCCTGTTGTTACCTGCTGAGTGTGAGAATGGAGAGATCATAATGGATGACAAGAAGGGTAGAGTGAGTGGTTTACCCGAGTCCCTGCCGGGTGTGGAGTGTGACCAGCGGGACCCAGGGTAGAAAGTATGTCTAGTATTGGGGGGCGAATAGGAAGAAAAGGGTAAGTGCTAGAAGGGTAGGGTCTGAAGATCTACAGCAAGTAAGAAGGCTCCGTCCACACCAAAGTTTGCAGAGTTCTCCAAGAATGCAGGTAGGGTAGGAAGACAGACACTTCCCCAGGAATTCAGGGAGGGTGGTAAAACAGGCTCTTCCCCAGGAATTCAGGGAGGGTGGGAAAACAGGCTCTTCCCCAGGAGTGCAGATAGGTTGAGAGAACAGGCCCCTGTAAGGGCTGGGGGTGAGACTGGGGAGATTGTAATGGAGGACAGGGAAAGAGGGTAAAAGTCACCTACCTGACTCCCAATCCATATGGCCACTGGATTCCCAGATAGAGAGTGTTGCCAGCTATAAGAGGTAACTGACAGCAAGGGTTGGGGTGAGGGAGGAAAGTGGAGTCCACAGCAAGGTTCAGTGGAGTCCCCAGGAAATGGAGGTAAAGTGGGAACAGGGCTTCTGCAAGCTGTCTATCACACAGCTAGGGATAAGACTAGAAAACTTCAGTGGAGGACAGAAGGGAGAGTGCAAGTCGCCTGCCCAATGTCTCATGCCTGTTTGTAACCAATCAGCAAAACTGTACTTCATCCTATCCCAGAGGCTTAGGACTCGCATGTAGCTCGCATGCAGCTAATGTCCATCTCATCATTTACACTTTACCTGTGTGCAAATGAATAACATTCACATGAATTGAATGTAGCATCATGAAATCATTTAAACTTAATAAAAATACCATAAATAAATAAACCTCAGTTTATTCAAGGATTTATAGCTAACATTCTGGCAAGAAAAATCTAAAAATTCTTGCTTGCTATTTTGATGCTTTAAAAGGCTTGTAAATCATAGATAAAAGAGGTGCCAGAGATAAGAAATGAGTTTTAATTTTATGTATTTAAATGAGAGTAAAAAAATGAAGAATACAAATTTCTGAATATTAAATGGATGTTATTACAGTGAATTCTGTGCTGGAGTTAGAACATTCTCATATAAATACACAAAATTGTGTGGGCTATGAAGGATGAGGCCTGTATTTGAAGAATCTACTTTGAAGATGATTGTCTGTTCTAGTAAAATTAACTGATGATTAATTTAGCTCATCCATAAAATGCAAGTTTAGAGGGTAGATGTCAAGTGCAGGATTGTGTTTACCACCTCAGATATTCCTGAAAATGTCTTGCTATCTTAGCTCATGCTCGCCTGATGTTCCGCAATACTGTGACGCTGGAAGATGCTATTACGGTGGTGTCGGTGATGGAATCCTCAATGCAGGTAAGGATATTTTATGCCTAATGTTCACCTAATTACAAGCTCTTTTTAAATGGCACTTTATTATTAATATGCTAAGTTGTAAAATTGATCAAGTTCTGTACCTTGTGCTTCCTCAAAAAATCCAAAAGCAATCATTTAAAAGAAGGGGAGCTGCCCTTGCCTGTAAATGGGAAGTAGTAGGTCTCAGTATTTTTCTTCCTCAGCAAACTTAGGAAAGTTCATGCTTTCACTAGTGACCTGTGGCTTCCTGGCACAATGATCACCCACTGCCCTGGAGGGGAAAGGATACAGAAATTTGAAAGGGTTCCATGATTGTGATGCCTAAGACGAGGGCATAGAAATGTGGTCTTTCCCACCTGAGATCAGTGGTCCCTGGTGTGTCCTTCCTGTTGTGCAAGTTGATCTGTGACTGTCCCTGGTGTTTTCTTGCCCCTCAGGGAGGTGCTCTGCTCGGAGGTGTGAATGCTCTTCACACTTCCTTCCCTGAAAACCCAGGGGCACAGTACCGGAGGCAATGTGAACTCATTCTGGAAAAGCTGGAACTGCAGAGTCTCCTGAGTGAAGAACTTAGAAGACTTGAAAGGTAAAGGAGGAAATCAAAGGCAGGCACATGGAGAAAGATGCCGCCTTGGCATTTAGTGAAACTGGAAGTGGAAGCGTAGTTAGCAGAAAACTAACCGTTACTGTATAATCAACCACTGCAAAACTCAGTGCCTTAAAAACAAACAAAAAAGACTTCCACAATTTTAGTGCTTAATTTTTAGGGAGTCAGAAATTCAGACTGATTCAGGGGAGATGACTGTCTCTCCATGTCATGTTGACCGGTCAGCAACTGGGGGATGGCAGAGGAGTGTTTCAGAACTCCACTTATGAAGTGTGGATGATAGACATGGGAGGGGGAGGGGGTGATGTGTGGATGGTAGACATGGGAGGGGCATGGGATGATGTGTTACGTGAATTAAAACGTGTAACTTTTCCTGAAGACATTTGGCCTGAATTTTAGTGTTCCCTAAATGCATGGGTTTCTGTAAAGCTAGACTTTGAATCTTCACCTCTGAAATGAGTAAGAAATGGCAAGATCATCTGTCTGTCCAGGATCAGTCAGAGTGTTTTCTTCACAGCAGACAATGCGTGGGGTGCGTGTTGAAGCTTAGTGGCTGTCTGCACTGGGATTGTTGGCTGCATTAAGTCAGACCTTGGAAATATCTCTCCTAGCATTTTTTTCCACTCCGCTGTCTGTCTGACTTCTCCCAGCAGCATTCTGCTTCTAATTCAAACCTATCACATTTCTCCTGGGGAATGAGTGGAGTTGGCTTACTCCCTAGTAACAGGTACCCGGCTGCAGTAAACTGGCAGGTGTGGACTTAATCAGCCTCTCCTTTGGTTCTAGCCACTTTTATGACCCACAGTATGTGTGATTAGGTGTAGCCGATCCTCTGAAGGCTCAGCTGGACTCAGCTCAGCTTTGCTTGGGACAGTCTGCTTGACTTTTGGCTAGCTCAGTCTGTCAGAAGTGATAAGTGCTGGATTCAAGAAAAGAGGACTACAAGGCTTAGCCTTAGTCATCTCATATTGAGAAGTGATTCTCCTGGACTAGAGTGGGGAGAAGTCTATAGGACTATTAAAAAAAAAAAACCAATTCTGCCTTACATTGTCTACTGTTATTTCTTAATCATGAAGAAACATGTTTTGGTGTTGCTCCTCCCAACACAACAGCACCAAGTGCCTCACACTAGGGGTAAATTATCTTCAAGATCCAATTGGAAGCTAATCACATGAAGTCATAAGAACCCAACTAGCCTATATGTTTTTGCCATTTAGGAAAGACTCCCCTAAAAGATCTCGTAGTAAAATTGTTTATATTTTCCCCATACTTTCTTCCAGAAGATGCTTAGCTAGTACCCACCGCAAACAATGGCCATTCTGATGACTCAGGTCAAATGGCACAGATAACACATGGTTGTAGGATGTTGTAGCACAACTGCAGAAATTTCTGGAGGAAATTTAATTACTAAGCAGGAATTAGACTTTAAAAAAAAAATAGCACCATCAAACCATTCCACTCCTGAAGTCCCTCGGCTCTGAGGCCGTTCTTCCATAGCTCTGACAAGTGTGAGGGTCCTGACACTTACTGACGCTGAAATGCTTCCCTCGTGGTGGTGATTTGGTAAGCTGCTTGCTTCTCTGTTTGGCTGCAACCCAAATTAGAAACAAGGAATTCGAGCCTATTACTCTGTTTCTATTTCTAAACCTGTGAGTAATAAGTTTATAATCTTTTTATAATTTGTAATTACTTTTATAAAAGTAATATATGTTCTTTGTACATTTTAATAACTAGAAGTAGAGAATTATTAAAAAAAAGTCAAATATAATTTTATTTCTCAGATCTACATATTAACTTCTTAATATATTTAATCTATATTTTAAAATTCTTTTTTCTGTTACTATAGATGAATTTTAGAATAATTTCTTATCTGCTTTTAGGTGTAATTTCCTTTCAGATTTAGCACATGGAAGCAGGGTCATATATTTCACCACAGTGGACTGACATTTCTAAGTTAAGGACCTTCTGAAGGATTTACTCTGGGAAGCAGTAATTTCACTAGAAAGCGGTTCTTCTGGCATGTGCTCAGCTTCAACATGCCTGATATTGAGAGCAGGTTTCGTGAGTAGATCTTTCATCCAGAGCTGATGAGCAGTTGCTAATTCTGGGTCAGAGCACTGGAGAGCTGCTCAGAGGCTCTGAGGAAGCATGAGGGGGCTTTGCAGGAAAGGATGGACAGTGCCCAGAGAGTCCGCTGTGCTCTGAAGGTGGGAAGGCAGTTCTTGTGCACACTGCAATTCAGTACCTCCATTTAGTAACACTGATACGCATCTCCAGGGCTGCCTAGTGAAAGCGTCAGAGCCATCCCTTAGCAGTGGCAGCTTCTTTGCAGGGAGGCTCAGTGTTTCTGTGTTTGTGTATTATACGGGAAGGGCTCTGAATGAGCATTTCATACAGGTCTTCAAAGGGTCTCAGTGAAGTCAGTGCTTCCAGAGAGATCTGAAAACCTAGGCCAGCCTCTGGTTTCATTTTCTTTGTTTTACTGCTGTTTTTAGGTTGAAAGAAAATGCTTGTCAGAGCCCTGAATTCGAAGTAATTTTCTTCTACTCCAGGAGGCTGTACTTGTTACTGACTTGAAATTGTGTTGCACTTAAACCTTCTAGGTGGCATCTCAGAGAGTAAACAGAAGGCTGGCATAGAATTTCCTTCTTTCAGTGTGTTTTCCTTATCTGTCTCTGCCCAGGTTACAGAATGACAGTGTGCACCAGCCCCAGCCACAGACAGTAGAGGTCGAGGTGGCTCCAGGTTCCTCGAGAAATCACCCAAGGAACAAGCCTTGGCTGGGGACTTCAGCACAGCAGGAACAGAGCTGTAGCTGGCCCAACTTCTCGCCTGCAGGGGGTGCTATGGAATGTCCTGATGGAGACTCCGCAACTAGTCTGGAGTGTAATGAACCAACAAGTAGTAACCACTCTGCACAGCACAAAGGTGGTGGAGATGACAACTCAGACTGGCTTGACCTCATGGCAACTCCTGAGATTGAACCAAAAAGCCATGCTGCGTCTCCTGAACTGAAAACAACTGAGGAAAATGTGGCTTTGAAAATCCCCAAGAAGAGATCTCAGGACAAGGAGAAGGCTGGGCCAGGGCACAGGAAGAAATTATTAGAAACTGGACATCTGCTGTCATCAGGAGCTGTGGATGCTCCCTTAAGGCCGCACAGTATCGCTAGTACAAAGGCTAGGAAGGCAGTGGTTGTACCTGAAGGAGCAGGGCAGGGTGATGAACCAGAGTCTGGACTGACTCATGTGCCCCACAGTCTCCCCAAACTGAGGAAAGAGGGGTCCCAGAGCTTGTGTAGAAGTACAACCCGGGTGCGATCACTGCCACCCACAGTCCCATTTCCCTTGTCTGAACCAGAGAAAACAAAAGGAACACCCAAAAGAAAAAGACAGAAATCTCCTGCTCAGCTGGGAGAGCCTGAACCTGAAAGTGTTGAGACTTCACACACTCCACTGGTGAAACTGGCCAAGTTCACTTTCAAGCAGAAGACAAAACTGAGCCACTCCTCTGAGGGCCACAGCCCTGTGTCTCCCCATTCTACTAAAATAGCAGTCAACAGTTCTAAAGTTCCCCAACAAAGAACAAGAAGAGAAGCAGCTGTGCCTGTGGAAGGCCCAGGAAAGCGGACATCTACCTCAGGAGACAGATGCTCTGACCAGCTGCAGGGAAAGACAAAGGAGCTCTCAAGGCAGCCACCAGAGAGAAATCAACCAAGAGAGGAGAGTGAACAGAAGCCTGAAAGAAGGGTTGTTCAGCTCGATTTGGAGCTTGGGAACCAGGCTGGGCATTCCCATCTAGCTTGTGAGAGAGACAGAAAGGAAGGGGTTTCCAGTAGTAACAAAAGCAGCAAGGTTCATGCTGGCACATTAGCCAGACTAGCAAATTTCTCCTTCGCTTCCCCACCAGAATCCAAATCAGAATCCCTCCCTCCTGAAAGGAAGGACCTTGGGGAGAGAAGCCACAGCCTTCCTGCAGCCCCGGCTCCAGTGCTTGGCTGGCAAAGACAGTCTTTTCAGCTGCAGCCATCCACTGAGAGAGCGAACCTTTCCACTCTCTCTCTCTTCACTCTCTCAGAACTAGATGACGAAGCATTAGATTTTGACTGGGATGAAGAGATGAGAAAAAAGCCATGATTATGAAAAGCAATCTAGACAGACTTGTGTTCCCTGACCCAACTGAGTGCCTTCAAAGGGTTTATAGGTGTACACACAATATGTATTATGTGTCATGCAGAAGTCCACCTTCCTTGTTGGGTTTATAATTTCAGGTTTATCTTCATGATTTAAAATGCTAAATAATTCATTTTAGTTAGCCCTTGGGATGAACAAATTAGCCAAAAAAAAAAAAAAAAAGACTAGCCATCCCAGGGCGTTTCTTGTTTTTCACCTGTTTTTGTTTGTTTATTTGGTTGGTTTTTATTATATTGTTTTGGTTTGGGGTTTTGTTTGTTTTTAATATAAAAGTTATATTCTAAATTGCCTCTTTCACTGATCCAGACCAAATGGCAAGAAGGGAACACCCATAAATCTAACAGGGCAGATGAGTGTTTTCATATTTTCTATATGTCTATTTTCCTTTGTATTTTCTACCCAGTCTCTGTGAAATGTGGTGAGTGTTTATTAACATTTGGAATGACTTGCCAAAATCATGCAGTTTTCTTACACTTTTGTCTTTATTCTCATGCATCACATCAAATGTGACCGGTGCGTTTCTGTCTTTGAGAAGCATGCTTTCATTCCATGACATACATCATCAAGGCAAGTCACAGTGGCTTTCCTAGCACTGACTTTTGGACTTTCTCTCTTTTCCCCTTGAGCCCCTGGTTTGATTGTCCTTTGCTCTCAGGAGCCTACCTTCAATACACCTTCAATCATGTGGTTAGAAAGGAGTGCGAGCCAGAACTCCAGCTGCAGTGGGTCACACTACACCAGCGCTAATATGGAAATGCTATCCTACTAGGCTGCCCTTAATGTATCTTTAAAACCAAGCAAATTTGGCTTAGGATATGACTCAGAAGTAGAATGCTTATCTAGTGTGTATGAAGCCCCATATTAAATCCCTGGCACTACAAAAACTAAATATGTAAGCAAAAATAAAATAAAACCAAAGAAGTTTCTGTTTTTAATGGGAATAGATGGCTCAAACTCTGTTCTATGTGCTTCTAAAATCCTTTTTTGGATTCTAGCAGGGGTTTTTGGGATTCTGTCCTTACAGCTTGCTTCAAAGTATGTATTTATAACAATGATTGATACTTTTAGAGGAATTTTGGAACACAAAGATTACTCAAAACTGTATGTTCTTTGTTATTTTACTTCATGAAATTTACACAGGAAAAAAACCCACAAAAGCTTATGAAACCCAGTTTTCTTAGGCATTTAAAAATTAATTTAAAAATTGACTATCTTATAAAACATTTTAAATTGTTAGAATATAAATTACTTTGGAGTTTTCAGGCCCCTTAAACAGTTCATAAAATGTTTATACGAGGAGTAATTTTAAAATTTATTACGTTCTCACTTAAACCTGCTCAAAAACATTGAGACTGTGGTTTAAGTCATGTATTTCTTCAGTCGTTCACTAACGTTCAGGCACAGTATGCTCCTTAATATGCTAACCTCCTATCGTTCCTTATTTTTTTCTTTCCTGGGTTTAAGTATACTTTCTAGAACTAAAGAGGAAAGTAGGATTTGGGATTTTTTTTTCCCTTTGGGAGAGGAAGTGTACACACACGAGTGTTCTTGTGCATGTGGAGGAAGACAGTGATGTTGGCATCTATCTCAAATTCTTCCTCCTCATTTTTTTCAGACAGGGTCCCTCACTGAACCTAAAGCCTGTCATTTCAGCTGTACTAACTGGTCCGAGAGCTTTGTGGACCCCCCCTGTTTGTACCCCCAAGGCTGGGGTTACAGATATCCATGTCACTCAGCTTGTACATGGGTGCTGGGGATCCATACTCAAGTCTGCAAGCTTGCACAGTGAGCACTTTGCCCAGTGAGCCATCTCCCCAACCTCATATACATAGGTATGCAACACCATGCTCTATTCTTTCGCTGGGGGAAAGGTTGAGACAGGATCTCACTCTATAGTCCTGGCTGACCTGGAACTCACCGATGTGACCGTACTGCTTTGTGTCCTAGTTAGGGTCACTATTGCTGTGCTGAACACCATGACCAGAAGCAAGTAGGGGAGGAAAGGGTTTATTTGACTTACACTTCCACATCATAGTACATCATCAAAGGAATTCAGGACAGTAACTCAAACTGGAAAGGGACCAGGAGGCAGGAACTGATGCAGAGGCCATGGAGGGGTTTTGCTTACTGATTTGCTCCCCATGGCTTGCTTAGCCTGCTTTCTTATAGAACCCAGGACCACCAGCCCAGGGATGGTATCACCCACAATGTGCTGGGCCCTCCATGCCAATCGCTAATTGAGAAGAAAAAAAAAAAGTCTGCAGCCAGATCTCATGGAGGCATTTTCTCAATTAAGGTTCTCTCCTCTGGATGACCCTAGCCTCTATCAAGTTGATATAAAAGTATCCCTATACTCTGCTTGTGTTTAATGCTCCAAGTCTCCCCACCTTGGCAAATGGGAAACTCCCTTACTAACACCCTGATTTCTGAAAGCATGATGCTGTTGGACAACAGTGGGCCTTTCAATATATTTCTTTCTTTGTTTCACATTCCCCAGGTTGTAGAAGTAGGCATCCCCAAAGTAGCTCCATTTTCTCTGAGATGAGATTTCGTAGAGACCAAGCCCTAGCTCCCGAGATGCACAGGACAGTGACCAGGAACAAGGTTCCACTGCTGCTGTTCACGTTAGTCTTGGTAATTTCAGAGCTTAACAATTTGACTTTTGTGTTATTTTAAGACACATGACCCTTGCATGGCCAAGGCTGGCCCGGAGTTCCTGATCTTCTTGCCTGGCCTCCCAAATGCTAGTGCATATATCATTATGCTCCAGGTAAGGTTTTGCTGCCCCTGTTCATCTTACATGTGGCATAACTCACTAGGCCTATGGGGACGAGGTATATGGGGTCCAGCATACAAGGCTTTTCACTGTCACTCTGATGCACACAGAAAACAGTACCAACTGCCATAAAGGCACACTCAACACTGTTCTATCAGTTCTGCCATCCTTTAAAGTGCATAGGTTAGGCCGGGTGTGGACCTATAATCCCACCCTCGAGGGGCTGAGTCAGGAGGGTTGCTGTGACTCAGGGCCTGGGCCCCACAGTACCTACCTGACCAATTAGTCAAGGTCAAACTGTGATTGAGACCCTGTTGCAAAACAAAAAATGACCCACAATGGTGTTTGGGAAATTGTTCAGTCTGTTAAGTGCTCTCCTTGAAAGCACAAGGACCTTGGTTCAATTCCCAGAACCCATATGGAAAAGCCAGATGTGATGGTGTGTGCTTATAATCTCAGTTCTGAGCAGTAGAGGCAGATAGACCCTTGGGGCTTGTTGGCCAGCCAGCCTGGCCTACTTAGTTAGCTTCAAGCCAGTTAGAGACGCTGTCCAAAGCAAGGTAGATGGCTCCTGAGGAAGGACACCCAACGCTGACCACTGATTAGCCCATTGATATTCATACACCAACATGCATCATGCATGCTTGAACACACAAACAGAAAGTAAACTTTACCCCATGAATGAATATTTTTTAGGCCACTTTATGTTTGGTTGGAGCTTTAATGCCATGGCATTGGTTGAACCATTAAAGCAAGCATTTACATCAAGTGTGTCTTGATGTGGGAACAACCTTGGTTTAACTTGGGGTTTTTTCATAATAATGTTTAAACATTGTTTCCTCTTTGACTTTTTAGTGCCTGCTGACACACAGGGAGGAGGTACTACACCCAAATTGGCAATTGGGTGAATTAACTTCTATTGTCTTTACTGCCATCAGTGATCTCATTCACAAAAGCAAAAATGCTAAGTTAGGTGTTTTTTTAGGGAAGCAAATAGGAAACAAATCCAAAATGGGAAAGCCTCAGAAGCTGGCTGAAATAAAACTGGCTTTGCTGTAAGGCTCTCTTGAAGGATGAGAAATAGTCTAACAGCCTGGCCTTCAGCTGAAAGAAGCAAACATGGACTCTCCCCTCAGCCTCTCCCAGGGCTTCTGGGTCCTTGTCACTGCTTCTCAGTAGATGTACTTGTCCTGCCCCCACCATAGCTGTCCTTTGTGTTGATATACCTAGGGGCCTGGTTCTTCATGTCACTTCATGTCCCCTTTCCAGATAAACACCTACCTTCATCTCACTGATTTTGGTCTGCTTTTTACTTTTTATTTCAGATTCTTGGTTCACAGAGAAGGAAGGGTATAGGTGACCATGGGACACAAACAGGCACAGCAGCCTGGACTGAGTGGGGTGGTGACAATCTGGTCAGCCTCCTACATCCCTGTATCCTAAAGGGCTTAAGGTTGTGGGAACTTGCTGCGGGAGATTAAGCCCTCTTGCTTTCAGCCAATGGCTTCTAAGATAC
>JAQHUG010000002.1:1791866-1802668 GCA_028555095.1 Dicrostonyx torquatus | reverse complement strand
TCAGTTTCCTGTTTGCGACCAGAGGAATGTGGTTTGGGACATTGATCTGTAAGTTTTATCCCGTCCAATAAAATACCCCTTTTTTAATCAAATTGATGTAAGATTGTCCTGCAACAATAGGAACTATAAGTCTAATTCAGGGGATTATTAAAGACAGTAGATTTCCAAATGCGCTTGAATCACCTTTTCCTAGGTGCCATGTAAGCTACCTGACGACCACGAAGCAGCTCCAAACATGCAAGCCATTGCTGACAATGTTGACGTACAGATGAGGCTACAGAACACAGAGGGAGCTGCTGCTGTACTGCTGAGTTCCAGCTTCACTTGCCCATGTATATATTGATCTTCATAGCTGTTGGAAATACTTAGGTGAGAGCCAAATGGGAGGAAGAATGAGGAGGGTGCTAAAATACAGTTTATGCTTTTCCAGCCAACAAAGTAAAGACTAAATCCACTTTGAGGAGACAGAAATGCCTAAATGCCAGGCCTGCTTTAATCCTTAGAATTATACAGAAGTAGCAGTGCATAATAATTTTATACTGAAAGTACAAAGTTGATTTTTAATTATGTATTTTATCATTGTTAGAAAACTATTTTTAAAAGTGAAGTATCAATCCACACATCATGGCTACATTCCTATAATTCTATCACTCAGTATGTGGAGGCACGAGACTTGTGACTTTAAGGCTAGCCTAAGATGTGTGAGTTGACAGAACCCTGGGCTATGAAGAGAAATCCTCAATCCTCTCTTGTAGTAGGAGGGCTGCTTGTTTGTTTCCTGACTGCTCAGCCCTGAAATAATCACACAGAAACTATATTATTTAAATCACTGCTTGGCCCATTAGCTCTAGCTTCTTATTGGCTAACTTACATCTTAATTTAACCAATCTCCATTAATCTGTGCATCACCCTGAGGTTGTGGCTTACCAGCAAAACTTCAGCGTGTCTGTCTCTGGCAGTGGCTCCATGGCTTCTCCTAAACTCTGCCTTCTTTCTCCCAGCATTCAGCCTAGCTTTCCCTGCCTAGCTCTGTTCTACCCAATCACAGATCCAAAACAGCTTCTTTATTAACCAATGGTATTCACAGCGTACAGAGGGGCATTCCACATCACCCCCTCTCAGTGTGTGTGTGTGTGTGTGTGTGTGTGTGTGTGTGTGTGTGTGTGTGTGTAAAGCTCAATCTCTAGAACAATTGAGGGACCTAGCATATCTGAAACTTGCTTTGCTACTTTTAAAGGAGCTCAGTGTAAGTGGGGGAGAGAGACACAGTGGGTCCCTGGAGAGGCCACTTGTTCTGTATAGCTAGCCCTCAGTAGCATCTGAAATACACTCATCTGGGAGTGGAGACTGCCTGACAGATGGCCCAGCACTTGTTACTTCTTTAGGAATGCCTCAAAACCACAAACTTGTGTTCACTGTAGTTACACATGTGTATATCATAGTTCTCTTCCAAAATAATCAGTCATTGACTTAAAAAAACAACTCTGAGCCAAAACTAAATCCATTACAAGTAAAATTTTTCTAGATTTGTATTAAATGTTAATACATAAGTTCTCAAGATAAGTTTTATTATATGACTTCATTTGGTCTTTACAATAGCCAGTACTATTCATTCAGGTAGTATTTTATAAATGAGGAAAATGCTCCAACATTTAAGTTTTTTGGGTTTTTGTTTGTTTTTTAAATAAACATACTTTATTTGCTCACTTCTCATTTCTTCATTTGAAATAGTGACTATAAATAAAACATGAAAAATATCTATTGGTTGTTTACTATGTGCTAATTTTTAGCATATGGAAAGTATTAACTTATTTAATAATTTTGACAACATATAATTCAATTTGTCTTGGATGTTTAATGATTGCATATCCCAAGGCTCTTTTCTATCCCAGCCCATTCCCTTGGTACTTGAATGTTAGGGCTCTGTGTTCCCATCTGTCACCCAGTGGTCCCTACTTGAGCTCTTGACTCTTTTATCTACTTTGTCGTCAGTATTTCTGTTTGAGTATCAAAAGAATATTGCAAACTCAACATATTTCATATTCTGAATTAGAGATTAGCTATATTCCCCTGAACTTAGTCCTTTCCTAGGTTCATCTACCTCAAAAAAGTAAAGACAGACTGCACCTGTCCAGTTGTTTAGACCAAATCTTCAATAACCGTTGAAAATTTATTTTCTTTTGTACCTCACATCTTGTCTATTAGCAAAGCCTATGGAATATATGTGTTTGGTGTGTATCTAGAATGTTGACATTTCTCACATTTCCTGTTAACACACCAGTTCAACCCCCTTCAAGCTATCCTCACAACAAAGAGCTGATACGCCCCTCCCTAAGGACCATCTTACCTCTTTCTTCACACTGCATACAGCACACCCCATGCTCATTCAAAGACGAAGTCTTCCTCATAATGATCTCTAAGGCCCATGAGTTCACCTTGGGTGCCATGTCTCTATGCTGTTCTTCTCATGTCTGAATGTGATCCAGCCACAGAACCTAGTATTTGCTGTTCCATCCCTGTTGCCTGCCCTTTCCGTGTTTTATCATCCATCGAGGCTGATCTGCACCAAAACATAAAGCAAAATAAGACTCTCCCAGTGAAACCTATGCTAACCCATTGGAAATTGTAAAATATCTCCATCTGGCCAGTTCTCTAATCCATGACATTTTAAAAATCATCTACCATACTATAACTTACTGGTTTCTTCTGTTTTCTGTGTTACCAGTTCTATTCAAGGGCGAGGACAGTCTAAAATAAACAATAGAAGAAGACCAGTTGCTCCCTCCAGATCTACTGCTATGGCAGAGCTGAGGCTACTAGGAAGTATGACAAAACAACTGCCATTGTCACTGAGTTGAATATGGGTGGGGCAGGATCTGTCCAGTCTTTATAGGATATACTAATGAAGTCAGGAGCTGGGGGTGCATGCCTTTAATCCCAGCACTTGGGAAGCTGAGGTAAGTAGATCTCTGAGTTCAGGCCAATCTGGTCTACAGAGTGAGTTTCAGGACAGCCAGGGCTACACAGAGAACCCTCTGTCTTGAAAAACAACAAAAAGATGCACTAATGAAGATATGAAAGGGGTCACCTCTTTACTTCTTTTAAGTCTTTAAGTGTGAAAGTAACTGCTGTCATTTACCTTGAGATGTTATAGTTGGCAGTCTTGTCTCAGAGGTGTCTGGGGGCAGCTTGAGAATTGTTCCCTAATATGTACATTTTGGCCACAGTTAAAGAAAGTAATTTTATTATACAGCTGTATTACCATCTTCCAAGTATCATCCATTTCAGATATATAGAGATATATCTATAGATATTTATCTCAGAGATTATTGACATGATTTCTAAATCCACCGAGAGGTAAGCCTGGGCCAGGAGTCCACCTGCTACCTGCCCTGTGTGCCTCCACTCTGCCTGAGGACAATGTTTTGTGACATAAGACAGGACACTTAGTGAAAGCAGCAGGTGACTTGAGCAAAGCACCTGGGCAAAGAGGGTGCAGTCCATCACAGAGGGTCAAGCTTAAGGTGTGCCTGTTTAACCTTTTCTCATCACCAGACCTGAGAGGTGAGTAGACTGTTTCATTGTCCTAACACAAAATCAACTTCCGGAAATGTCTGCTCATAAAAATAATAAAAATAATAATAATAATAATAAATCTAAAAGCTGTTTTAGAACAGCTTTGTCAGGAACCAAAAGTTAACTGGAATGCCTTGGTACTTGGGAAAGTAAAGTAAAGAGAGTGCTCAGCTCTGGGCTCAGCAGGTGAAGGAAACACCTCCTGGGCTGGACCACAGTGGTTTAGCAGGAAGAGAGCTTCACCAGGGCTGCCAGGCTCTGCCTCCATAAGCCTCTACTTCCTTACTATATTTATGTATGCTCTACAGTTTTTTTTTTTTACATCAGTGATTCTCTGGGTCAGGTAAGAATCTCTGGGGTTAAGTGTCGTTCACTACAGAAAAATGTATCCCAGCAATGTGCAGAAGGAACCCAAATACCAGATGCCCACGTCCTTTAAAAACAAAGCGCAGCCAGGGTTGGCTGGGGTTGGCGGCACACGCCTTTACCCAGAACTCCAAAAGCACAAGTAGGTGGGGGTCTCTCTTAGTTCAGGGTATACAAAGTGAGTTCTGGGACAGCCAGCAGCTACACAGAGGAAACCCTGCCTTGAAAAACCAAATAAAGTGAGAAAGAGAGCACAATCCTGCATAATAAAAACCCAAACCTGGGAAACTTAGCAGGTGAGCTCTGTCTGGTTGTTGGCTTCTCTCTAATGCAAGGGCAGTGCATGAAGATGAGATTGACGGAGTCTTATTTTCTGAAACCTGTGGTAGTCAGGGTCCTTTAGAGTGCAGAACCAATAGAAAAAAAAATTAAAACAGTTTATTAAACCAGCTTACTTCAAAATAGTAAGAATAGCTGAATCACACTTGAGAGGTTGAGAATCTCAAGTAGCTGCTCCGTCCTTGGTGCTGGGAGCCTCGGCCATCAGAGCAGCCTCACAATGGCAGTCTCACCCCGGAACACTGAAGAGGCTGAAAACCCACTCAACACTTGTTCAGTCCAAGTCCAAATTAAATCTGGTACTGAAAATGGTGTGTGTGTGTGTATGTGTGTGTGTGTGTGTGTGTGTTGGGGGGATGCCAACACTGGTCTGGAATCAACTAAGGAATCAGCAACAAGAGGGACAATTAACTTAGTGGCAAGAGGGAAGACCAAATGTATAAAATATAAAAGGTGAGTAACCTTCCTTTGGCCATGACTTTTTTTTTTTTTTAAATCTGGGCTGCCCCGATACTGCATACTACTCAAATTTGGGGTAGGTTATCCCACATCACTTAGGGCAATTAAGAGAATTCCTCACTCTTTGCTGCAACTACTTCAAAAATGAAGAGCATTCTCAGCAATCAGACTGCCGGCCTTGCCGAAGATATCAACATGACTCTGAAGGGTGCACAGTCACTGTGAAGGGCCCCAGAGGGCCCCTCTAGAGGGACTTTAATCACACCTATGTAAAGCTGACTCTCCTTGGAAAGAAAATGAAGGGTCTCCAGGCTGACAAATGATGAGGAAACAGAAAGGAACTGGCTACTGTCTGAACTATCTGTAGTTGTGTTCGAGCCATCAAGGGTGTTTCTCTGGGCTTCTGTTACAAGATGAGGGCTGTGTATCGCATCAGCATTAAGGAGAATCCAAAATTTCTCTGACCCACAGGGCTCAAATGAGTACAGACAGGTATTGCTTGTTCTGTCTCTCAAATCCAGAAGGATGGATGAATTCTCAAAATAATGATACTGAACTTGTTTCTGATTCAGTGGCTTTAATTCAACAAGCCAGTACAGTTAAAAAAGATAGCAGAAGGTTTCTAGATGTCATCTCTGTGTGTGAAAATGGACTGGCGAGGCAGGTTGATGAGTAAGACCTGAGTTACCCAGCTCCAGAAACAGAACCTTGGATTATAAATATGACTTGTGATGTCTTTGGGGACAGTGAACTTCTATTTAAAAAACATCCCTCAACTGAAGCTCCCTACTCAGGTGATTATAATTTGTAGCAAGTAGACCCTGAGACCAGCTGTCACACGTGAGAACATTCATATTCCATGACAAGGTGAGGCCTGAGGAGAGTATGGGAGGGTAAAGATACACAGGGTTGAGAAGGAGATGACCCCTGTGACCTCTGCACCTTTGCCATCATATTAGGCATCACATGTATATATGTATGGACATATTTAATTTATATATATACAAAATGGACATTATATAGACACTATGTAGGTAGATAACTTACACAGAATTATGTTAGAAAAGGATTACTAAACAAGCTTCATAGATGAGCACAAAACCCAAGATGATGTTAATATTTCAAGGTCACAAGCCAACAAATGCATTATGATGGAGCTAGAATTGTTTGATTCCAAAGGCAAAGTCCTATTGTAGATGTGAGCTACACCATGGCACCTCCCAAAGAAGTCACCCTCCAAGGCAGAGCATGATAGAATGGTCAAAGGCATAAGGATTCTTACCCCCTCTCATTCAGTAGTTATTCACTTTCAGAAGAAAGAATGGGGTCACAGCCTTCTGGTGGCCAGGCTAGGTGCCAGGCTGAGAGTGCTTCTCATGTGCACTGCATGCGGACCCTGGCAGCAGCTACTGCAGTTCAAAGCAGAGAAGTCTTTCTCTGCCTAGACTCGGGCCCACATCTAAAACATAGTGCATGGAGACTGCAGAGCAGCTGTGCCTGGAATGCCATGCAGCCCTAGTTCATGGAGTAGGAGGCCCAGGACTTCAGCTACATGCACATGGAGAATATAGTAGCCGCGGAAAATGGTCCTGCGAAAGACTACACTTAATTTTTCTTCTAACACACCCAGTCTTTTCATAGAGAACTTTTCCCTCACGTTTCAGAACTGCCCTTCGGACCACTGTCCTGAAGGGGTTTTTGTTTCCTGCCCTTACTTGCTTTGAACACTGAATGTTCTCAGAAACTGATGGATGGGCAGCCTTGGAAACAGAAGTTACACCAATCCATCCACCACTAGGGGGCATGAAGTCCCCGATAAAGGAACCTAGATGGCTGTAAATGCACAGTGGAAAATTTCCTAGCATTCAGTTTTTATCCTGAAAGTATTTCTTCCAATATCAGCCTCATTTGGACACCTACAGAAGAGGTGTGCCAATTGATGATTCTGGATAAATTGCTTCATCTGAAAATGGGGGGATGGGTAGCCCACGTATGGAGGCTGCAACAGAGCTCAAATTCCCTGAACCAAATGTTAGGCTTGTTCTGGAGAATCAACATTTAATAATATAACACTTCAAAAGGTGCTGAGCAGGAAGTCACACTCCACAGACACAAGATTCTGTCCATCAGTAGCAAAAAACAAAAACCAGAATCTCCATAAGCAATAGGCACTTTAGCACCCAGACAAATGTGTGTGGGTGGGACTGGCCACCAAATGGAGCTGTGTTCTCTAGCTCCATGGCTTCTGCACATCAAGAAACAGCACATACTCTATACCACACACTGTGTACTAGGAAGTGCGGAAACAATGGGTCTCTGCCTGCTGAACATTACTTTCTACAGAGAATTGTATACGTTTGGGGAGAAATCTGATACTCCTGCATAGTATGTGACATACATAGCTTGTGGTGTTTTCAACTATATATCCATTCCTTTTCTGTTCCACCTGAAAACTGCAGTATCCAAGAGCTAGATCAATATTGCCCTTGGTAAACTTCAAGGTTCTTTTGTTTTGCAGTTCTGAGACCTGGACCTAGGGCCTTGTCCATACAGTGTTCTAATACTGAGCCACATTCCAGCTTATGCTTTGGTTGGTTGGTGGGTAGATGGGTGGGTTGGTGGGTGGATGGGTGTGTGGGTGTGTGGGTGGAGATTCATTGTGTAGCCTTGGCTCTCCTGGAACTTTCTCTGTTGACCAGACTGGCCTCAAATTCAGATTTTCCTGCCTCTGCCTCCTGAGTGCTGGAATTGAAGGTGTGCGCCACCACTCCACATCTCACACTTTAGTTTTTAATCTGCCTTTACTTCCATGTCACTGGGATGTGGTAGGCTCAAGAGAACTACAATGGTTTTTCTAAGTCCCGAGATGTGATGCAGTGCCATGGTTTGAAGACATTTGCCAGCCTTCCTGACCGGGTTGCAAACATCACCTCCTCACTAACTCAAGAACCCCTCTCACTTCCTTGAAAACAGTGCCACTGGGACAGACAGTGGTCCACTGCATTTAGTATCCCTTTGTCATACCTATTCTCTAGTCATCTGACCCCACTGACTCAGTGAGCTACTTCATCGCTTTTAGCAAAATTCTTCTCTGTTTAAATCAATAAAGATGAGTCTTAAAACTCTGATATACACAGGATGAAAAATTGATTAAACCATTGACCCTGTCCTTTAGGAGATCAGCACCTAAATGGAAGAAAAAATAGGATACTCTCATGGCATCTGTGACCTACTAAAGCATGTGAAGGAACTGGTCCTGCGGAACTATAGCCTCAGGATCTCCATGACTCGGGGCAACAGTAGGACAGCCGAGAGGAGTTTGGGTGGGGGTCCAGTGCTGACTGTGTCCCAGGGGTCAGAGGCCTTGAACCAGACCAGCAACTCATTGCAATGAACATTTGTAAGGGAAGCTGAGTGGGCAAAAGTCCATTGCGTGACACAGAGCAGCTCCCAAGGCCACTAAGATAAATGAAGAGGCAATGGAGACAGGAAAAACAGGAGTGAAGTAGGTTGTTTGTTTGTTTTGTTTTAAATTGATATTTTAAATTTTCTTTTGTTGGGAGATGATGCAGGTGAGAGGAGCATGGGGAGGGACTGGGAACAGAGTGGGTTGGAGCACATGTGAAATTCTCAAATTAAAAACTTACATTAAAAATGGGACCATGTGTTACGGCATGATCTAGTAAGAGCAATGTCCATTTAAGAAGAGATTTGAACATTGACGTGTACAACAGGTCAAGATGCTGAAAGCTCCCTTCACTCAGGGAACCAACCCTGAGGACATCTTGATCTGCTGATGTTACACTTCCAGCCCCAGCCCTGAGAAAAAGAATGTCTGACCTTTATACCCTGCATCTCTGATAGTTTGTCCTGGAAAAAATTCATATTTGATACTGGCATGTGGGTTTTCAGTTGAAAAAAACCAAGGGGAAGAGGGAAAATGGGGTGGAGTGGGGACAATACTATTGTGAATTCATATTAAAATTCTTAAGAATTTTTCATATTTAATATAAAATTTATTCATATTAAAATTCTTAAAAATCTGTGAAAATACATCATTGCCTTGGATAAATGACGTTTAACTAGACCGCATTTTAAAAACGAATCATCCGAATCCATTTCTGTAACGGAGTAAAAGCCAAAAACATCTCAATGTGCACTGTAGTGGGAGCCTTGCAAACTGTGCCAAAGGAAAGGACAGCTAGATTAAGACCACAGTGTGTCCGCTAATCAGCTTTTTCCTCTCTGGTGAGCCCGGCAGAGGTAGCCATGAACAGCACGGGATGTGGATGCACTGATGCTCAGATGAAGTGAGCAGAGCGCTAAGGGCTCGGTTTCCTTGGATGGCAGCAGCACTTTGATTAATAATGGATCCTGTCTGTTCTCATGTCTTCTGAGTTTCCTACCAATGCTACAGTTATTGGTTTGAAAAAGGAGACTTCCAGTAACCACAGGCAATTGAGAGATTCTTAGAAAGCATTGATGATGCATTCCAGGGGAAAAACTATTTCTAGCATTTATTTCTGAGAAAATTCATATTTGATACTGGCATGCAGGTGACCTGATGGCTTGCATGATGGCTTGCAAGTTTTCTTCATGTTTAGGATTCTAGAAGTTATTTGAGCCCAAGACCCTAGGAGGCCTGTATTCTGACTGTTGTTGACAAGAAATAAATTCAGAGTAACCAAGCCACAGGTCTGAGTCATTTTAGGATTTTAATGAATTGTAGATTGGAGGGAAATTCATTGTCTTGACCAAGTAGTTTTGTTTTCAGCTCTGTCCTCTCCTTTAAGAGTCCTGTGGAGTAGGGAGAGATCTGGGTATAGTGATTGCCTTGCAAACACAAGAACCTGAGCTCAACCCCCAAAACAGCATTAGAAAAGAGAAGGAAAGCCTGGTGCAATGGTACATGCCTGTAGTCTCTAACCCTGGAAGTAGGAATGAGGAGACAGGTGGATTGCCAGCGCTTACTGCCAGCCAGCCTAGCCTACTTGGCAACTTCCAGTCTAGTGTACATCTGTACACATATAAACACGCATGTATGTATGCAAGCCATACATTTCCTGTTTGAACAACTTAGTTAAATGTTTCATTTTGACTGAAGTAATTGTCTCATTTCTCTTTACAGAAGAGAGGGCCTGCTCTACAGCTTGCTCCTTCCTCACTGGAAGGGAATGGAGTTCTTTCTCAGCTGATGTGACCTAGGTATGATGGATGTCCTTAGAAAAACCCTTCTCAGTCTGGGTAGGGACCACCAACACAGAGAGAATAAGGTGCATTTCATGCAAGTGCCCATGGGAAAAGGCTGCTTGATTCAGATTTGGGAAAGAAAGGGAACTTCATAACTTTTAGAGACAATGTACAGTGGTTGGCATTCAATCCAACTTTGAATCAATGAATAGGGAAAAAGTGGGGGCTGGGTGGGAAAAAGAGCCACAAACTGAGGAAGGAAATTAAAAAGAGACAAACAATTTTTTCTTTTGTTTCTATTCGTGTTTGGTCTGCATGTATGCCTGTGTACCACTTCTGTGCCCAATGCTGAAGGATTCCAGAAGAGAGTGTCAGATCCCCTGAAACTCAAGTTACTGACAGTTGTGGGTTATCATGTGGATGCTGGGAATAACCAGATCCTCTAGAAAAGTATCCAGTGCTCTTAACTGACAAGCTATCTTAAAAAGGATGCAAAGGGAAAGGCAGAGAAAGATGTGCTCAGATGCAGAGATAACAACGTCCATTAGGAAGAAAAGCTCAGAGACAGAGTCTTTCCACAGACTTGCATGATATTTTGTACTTTGTTCTTAGGTTTTAGGATGCCACAGCCTCAGAAGCTGTACTATGTTGTTTACCAAGAAGCAAAAGTAAAACAAAAGCACTAAAATTACATCCACAGATAAATAAACTTCATCTACAAACCACTGAGCTACATGAACCTTGTGTTTTCGGATAGTAAGGGAATCTACTGTCTTGCTGATAAAGCCACACAGCATCCTGTTAATGCCAGGCAGTGGACCACATCTATCACAGCATCCCATTAAAGCCAGGCAGTGGACCACACCAGTCAC
>JAQHUG010000002.1:1778541-1791711 GCA_028555095.1 Dicrostonyx torquatus | reverse complement strand
ATCCCGTTAACGCTAGGCAGTGGACCACACCAGTCACAGCATCCCGTTAACGCCAGGCAGTGGACCACACCAGTCACAGTATGGTAGGGATGCAAGCAGCAGCCAGAGGCTGATGGATCCAACTCCACATTGTGCCTCTTTCTTCCCAGGAACTTCTTTGTGTGCACTCTCTAGGCAGAAACCATTCTTCTGTTGTCACTGCTTCTTTTCAGCGCCTTCCTGGGCGGTGATCTAACCAGAAAAGATCAGTTGAAGAAGAACAAATAGACAGTAAAGGAAGATTTTCAAATTTGCTGTCACTCATTAATCTTTCTTTGTTAGCTACAGAGACTTGGATCTGCTATCTACTGATTGGGACCATGGCCTTCTCTCAGGTTCTCTGCTCTTTGTATCTCAGGTCATTGAAGCTGCCTTCCTAACAATGTAAAGTGGCTCAACTCTAATAAGAGTTTAAATGAGCATTAAGCCCTTGAACTCTGGTGTGCTTTGCAATGTGTTTACCCTTAACATTATTCTGAAGGCAGCGATGAACTAAAACTCTGTAAGAAAAGTATAGGGTGTTTTTTTGTTTTTTGTTTTTTTTGTCTCTGCTGGGAAAATACAGAATTATTTCATGTGACCATGAAGGCGAATTTGTAAACACCTTCTTGTTTTCGTATATTCCATGCCCCAAGGCCTTCCCAACTGAGGAGTCTGGAGGTCCCTGGGACCATGAGGAGCTTGGAGATGTGTGAGTTGCTCAGAGGATGCTCGGACACCTGCTTATAGGCCCCAGGGAGCTCTTCAGCCAGTACATGTGTGGCAGAATTTCCATGCAACTGAAATGAAGGAGTTAGGAGTTTCAACTTTCGTTCACCTTTTCTTCAAAGTCTTTGTTCCTTTCAGGATTCATCGAAGTGTTTTCTTTTAAACGTTTACACTACAGACAATGAAGCTTCATTTCCTGGAACCACAGGCTGGATGAGAGCCAACTCAAATGCACCCCCAGGCTTCCGGTGGACGAGCGTTCAACCCGCAGACTGGAAGCTGAGCTCTTGGATTGCTTTCTCATTTCTACCAAGTGTCAGGTCACTCTATGCTCCCTGACATAATTGTCTTACCTCATGCATAACAAATGGCTTTTAGCCCATTTCCTCAATCAGACAGCCTTCTAATCAGCTATGAAAAGCTGCTGTTATTATCTCTCCATTTAGAAGATGCTGGTGAGGAAAGTGAGGAGCCTGGCTGTGGAGTGGTAGTCTAGGGCTCAAGTGGAGAAGCAGCTCAGGAAACTGGGCTTTATTAGTTGAGGGAGAGAAAATCCAGAAAACGTGAAACTTTAGCTCATTGATACATTTCTTTATTAATATAGAGGAAATAACTTAACAGTGTTGTGCCTGCCTGACTTTCACTGGGGTTTTGAAGATGGGCTTGGAAACAGAATTCTTTGGGAGGTCAGTGTTAGCTGGACAGAATCCTGGGGTTCATCAGACTCTCCCGCTAGTCTGCAGGGGGAGTCAAGAGGTTTCCATTCGTGGAAGGGCCAGCCTTTCAGCAAGCTCACTGTCAGTGCTTGCTGGCGCCTCTTCTCCTGGAACCCTGCGAGATAAGCCAACCGCTAGTGCCTACTTCTCCTCCATCACTCCTTCCCTAGCAGAGGAGAATTGCCCTCTGTGCTGTACGTGGGATCTGTCAGCTGAGCTGTGGAGAGAACAGACAATGGAGCCCTCTGTATCACTGCAGAACAAGAGCAGAAAGCCCTGATATTCACACAACCACATCTGTGACCTGGAAGTCACCTGGGGACCGCCTGGGGGTGGCCCAGTGATCACTTCATAGGTCACTTAGAGTTTTTTTACTAATAAAAATCTCTACTTTAATTAGAAAATGAAGGCTATCCTCACAAGTCAGAGCTACAGCATGTGTGTGCACGCATGCGTGTGAATGTGCGCGTGTGCATGTGAGTGTGTTTTCTCACACTTTTAAATAGGTTTTGCAATACTGAGAGTTGCATGACCAGCTGCAGGCTTCTGTCTGCTCCACTGAGGTACAGCAGTAGGCCAGTTATTCTAAATATGTTTTTCCTCTTTTCACATGTACTCTGAGTCTGTTAAACAGATGCATTCACTGTGTTTCAATATTTTACTGCATGTACTCAGTGCATGGCTTACACAGAATATTTACTGAATAAATTATTGGGTTTGTGGCCTTTAAGCCTCTGGAATTCCGCTAATAAATACAAATACAGAAACCCCATTTAATAAATACTTTCCACGTCTGCATCTGCGAAGCAAGACTCCTATAGCTCACTCCCTTCTTCACAGGCAGTCTAGCAAGGATCTCATTCGTCAGCAGAAACAAACTGCCTATTGCCCTAAGGTCCCAAGTCAGACAAGCATCTCTGCCTCGCATTCACAAAAGCGCGTTTCCTTGCCGTCTGTGGAAGGCTGCTGACTCTGAAATAACCGAAGCAAACCTACTTGCCAAATAACAAGAACAAAGTGCATTTTTGTAAGTCGGTAGTTTTGTTTATAACCAACTCAGTGGCCTGAAAATTCAAAACTCAATAAACTGGCTGCAGGTTTCTGGGTCACCTCAATAAATGCTTGATAAAGCTGAGAAATAGCCCTCGGCGATGTCTGCCGTCTGTGCATCCAGGAGATGGGGGCCTAAGTGGGCTCGTCAGGCCTCTGAAGATGCACTCAAATCCAAGAGAGCCAGAGCAACCGCAGCAAGGCAGTGTGTGTGTGTGTGTGTGTGTGTGTGTGTGTGAACTCATGCTGTGTGTTCTTCCAGCTGAAGAGTTGGTGTTTCAGGCCAGCTTCATTCTACTGCTGATTAGTTTACCTAAACCCAGCTGGGTGCCTGCAAGAATGCAAGGGTCATCTTCATTTTGAGTTGCAGGGGGCAGTTCCATAAGAGTTAGAAAGGCATGGTTCTTTTTCTGCTAAAGAAGAAAGATAGAATTAGAAAAATCTTTTTTACATAGTCAGGCATAGTGGTACAAGTCCTTAATCCCAGCAGAGGTAGGTAGATCTCTATGAATTCAAGGCCAGCCTGGTTTACATGGTGAGTTTCAGGCCAACCAGAGTTACAGAGTAAGACCCTGTCTAAACTACTACTATTACTACTACTAATAATAATAATAAATTTATATATACATGTTGGAGGAAATGTTCAAAAAGGAAGACTCCGATGATGGATGCCGGTTCTTTAGGGCATTTCTAGCAATCAGAAGTCTTCAGAGCATATTTTGTGGACCAAACTTGACACTGTGTTCAAGTTAGTAGTAGTTGAAAAAAGGAAGAAAAGAAAGAATGAAGAATGAAGGAGAAAAGCAAGTCACAAGCATTATGTGTGACAGTTTAGTGTGGTGGCACATGTCTGGAATCCCTGAACCTGAGAGGCTGAGGCAGCAGCATGGTGAATTCAAGGGCAGACCCAGATTACACAACCAGACCCTGTCAAGAGATGGCGAAGAGGCAATAAGATTGTGTGACTGAGCCAGGGATGGTGTGATACTGTAGATGTTGAAAAGGTCACTATTTGACCCTTTAAACAAAAAGCTTACTTACCTCCCTGCAATAAACTTAGACTTGGGTTCTGTGGAGAAAGCAGACAAATGGGGGTCAATGCTAGCCTAGGACGGAGAAAGCATTCTTTGCATGCCTATGAAATTATAGCACGATTTTGCCACATAATTCTGTGCTGTAGGCAGAAGGAAGGGTCAGGGCTTGTGAGATCTGTGCTCTAGGCTGGAGGAAGGGCCAATGCGTGGAGTCTATGCTCTAGGCAGAAGCAGCTTGCTTTCTGGGTACTTGAATTTATGGACATTGCTTTCCTGAGGCCTGTACCAGTAGCCAGTTTTTCGCTGAATGATGGTTAGTGCTGTTTGTCACTTTGACATATCTGGATGCACTAATAAGAGACACCTCTGGGTATGTCTGTAATGGATTATCCTGATCGTTTAATTGAGTGAAAGACCCACCAAAATGTGGGTGGTATCATTCCGTTGGTCTGGAGTCCTGGACTGAATAGAAAGGAGGGAGCCTCTCTTGGCTTCTAGACGGCGGACACCACCCACTCCTGCCACAGCACACTCCCTTTCACAGTAGATGACATGTCAGATTTTTCTGTCCTGCCTGCCAGCTCCCTAGTCACCACACCGAGACTTATTAATTATGAAAGCATGATCAATACCTTAGGCTTGTTCTTAACTAGCTCTTATAACTTAAATTAACCCATATCTTTTAATCGACATTCTCTTATCTGACTTGGTTACCTTTACTCTGTACTCCCCATGCTGCTTCCTCTCCATCTGGCTGTGACTCCCAGCATCTATGCCTTTCCTCTGAGTATCCTTGCTGCCCCCAAAACCCTGCCTAGCTATTGGCCATTCATCTTTTTTATTAAACCAACCCAAGTGACAAATCTTCACAGTGTACAAAAGATTATTCCACAATAGCATCCTTTACAAGTGTTATTTGAAGCAACACAAGTAACTAAGACAAGTTATTCCATGAGAGTCAGGGTGAGTTTCTACAGAAGAAGCTGCATCTTCAAAACATCTTGAAACATCTCAGAAGTGACTCATGAAAATAATTTGTGAGTTGGGAATTGCTGAATTGCTTCACAACGGGGTCAGCTGAATGCCAGAATTCCTGTCCTGATTTCCCTTGATAATGAACAGCAATGCTGAAGTGTAAGCCAAATAAACCCCTTTCTTCCCAACTTGCTCTTTGGTCATGGTGTTTTGTCACAGTGACAGAAACCCTAAGATAACAGATAATTTGGAACTTTTTTTTCCTTCCAGAAATGACTCATCTCATCACACCTATGGGTGAAAGATCCCAGGGATATAATCTTTTGCTGCACAACCATGAGTCAACAAAGACTGAGTTTTGTGTTTACTAATGAAGAGGAAAGAATAGAGTTAAGGACATACATTTTAGCCTTCTTTACAAGTGAAAACTAATTCAGTCTGCTAAGAGTACATTAGGAAGAAAATCCAAACTTTGTTCTTAGCTACAATAGCTTTTAGTCCCATAGTCTCCTATATGCCCACAACATGACCATAACCTGCAGTCCATCTCTAGAGAATCAAAAATCATTTTAGCCAATAGTTCAAGGCTGAAGGTAATGAACCCAACAGTATCATCTGGCTGCAGGACAACTTTTATGGATTGTAAGGAATCTAAGGATTGTGAGGAATCTGATCATAACATCTGGGCCACAAGCCATTGTTTAGGGATTGCCAATCAGGAAAAGAGGGAAGAGAACAGAATCGAGTAGGGACAGAAAACCGCTCTGTCACAAATCTGGTAACACCCTTGGCTGTCTCCATGGGAATCTACAGTGGAAATAACCCATCAGAGTTCCATGCCAGGTTGACAACACATGTGCCTATAACACCTGCTGAGAGGAGAGAGCTTTAGGGCATGGCTCTGCAGCTGGGACGTTCCCTCAAGCAGTGGTTTTCAGACTTCCTAATGCTGAGACCCCTAAAACAGTTCCGCATGTTGTGGTGACTCCCAGCCATAAAATTATTTCGTTGCTGCCTAATAACTAATTTTTCTACTGTTATGAACTGTAATGTAAATATCTGATATACAGGATATCTGATATTCATCCCCTGTGAAAGGTTCATTCAACTCCCCAAGGATCGACCCACCTATTGCCCTAAAGGAACAACTGAACAAATCCTTAAAGAGGAACATGGCATTCTCTGTCCCTCCTCTCTCTTCTCTCCCCCCTTCATTTCTCCCTCTATACTTTTAAATAAAACTGTGATGTGATCAAATTACCTTGCTCTTAAGACTCTATTTTGCCATACACACATGAACATGGAGTGATGTAGGAGGGTTCTTCTCTATTTTATGTGCTTTCATTGGTTAATAAAGAAAATGCTGGGCCTATAAGATAGGACACAGCCCTTAGGTGGGCAGAGTAGACAGAACAGAGTTCGGGGAAGAAAGGAAGTGTGCCAGACGCCATGATCCTCTGGCCCAGATGGATGCAGGTTAGACTCTTCCAATAAGTCACCACCTCGTGGTGACATACAGACTTTTATAATGGGTTAGTTTTAGATGTGAGAGCTAGCCAAGAAAAGGCTAGTGATAATGGGCCAGGCAGAATTTAAATGAATACAGTCTGTGTGAAATCATTTCAAGCATAAGCTAGCTGGCAGCTGGGAGCCAGGTGCCAGGAAAATGGCCCTGCTCTCTGGCGGGAACACAACCTGCTCCCCTTCTTACAACAATGGAGGCCAGCACTCTGTGTGTGTCTGTAGTTACATGTGGGCATACATGCACATGGAGGCCAGCACTCTGTGTGTGTGTCTGTAGGTACATGTGGGCATACATACACATGGAGGCCAGCACTCTCTGTGTGTGTCTGTGTGGGTGCATAGAGATACAGTTGAGCATGGAGGCCAGCACTCCCTGTGTGTGTCTGTGTGGGTGCATGTAGACACATATGAACATGGAGACCAGCACTCTTGTGTATGTCTGTGTGGGTGCATGTGGGCACGCATGCACATGGAGACCAGCACTCTGTGTGTGTGTCTGTGTGGGTGCATGTAGACACACATGCACAGGAGACCAGCACTCTGTGTGTGTGTCTGTGTGGGTGCATGTGGGCACGCATGCACATGGAGACCAGCACTCTGTGTGTGTGTCTGTGTGGGTGCGTGTAGACACACATGAACATGGAGGGCAGCACTGTCTCTGTGTGTGTCTGTGTGGGTACATGTAGAACACATGAGCATGGAGACCAGCACTTTCTGTGTGTGTCTGTGTGGGTGCATGTGGGCACGCATGCACATGGAGGCCAGATGTTGAAAGGTGTTTTCTGTGGTTGCTTTCCACCTTATTTCTGGAGACAGGGTCTTTCACTGAGCCTGGGGGAGCTCACTGATTGGCTGGACTGTTGGCCACTGAGCTACCTGGGATCCTCCAGTCTTCACCCTCAAAGGCCAAACTATAGACACAACAGCACCGTGCCCTGCTTTTACCTGGGGATCCAATCTCGGGTCCTCATGCTTGGGCAGCAAGCACTTTACCAACCCAGCCACATCCATTGCCTCTGCAAGTCACTTTAAATCTCATCAAATTCCCAAATGGCAGAGGATTCCTGGTACTGACAATAATAACGAAAAACATGGTTTTCACCTCAGTGTGGTTGGTCACTTCCATGCAACCACAAGTCTTGCTCCATTAGAAACACCCAAGTCAACAGACTAGGAATAAAGGAACTTAAAATAAGTAGCGAGTTGGGTGCTGCTGTTCTCACAGCATTGGAAAAGCCCAGGGACACCCTAGGGACAATATAAAGTGGACAAAGTAGAGTTTTAAACAATACCACTTACAACAGTTCCTTCTGCTCAGCCCTGCTCCTAGCCACAGCCCCTTTCTCTCCTACTAACTGCATAGATCTCTGGGGGTTCATACTTTGTTTTCCCTCCAGGTTTTCTTTTGTTGCTTTCATTTTATTGAATCGGCATTTCACTGTGTACACAGGCCGATCTTGAACTTTTCAGTCTCCTGATTTAGCTTCCGTAGTCCTTGGATTACAGGCCTTTGCCACCACTACCTGGTCTGGTGGCAGTTTTTTGTTTTGTTTTATGATTTTATAATTAGGGGCGGTGTCTGGGAAGTGTGTGTGTGTCTGTGACATGTGTGTATGGACACAGACTGTCATAGCATGTGTGTGGATGTGAGAGGACAACCTTGTGGAAGCAGTTCTCTCTTTCCACTCTTCCAAGAGTTCTGGGGATTGAACCTAGGTTAACAGGCTTGTATGGCCGGTGACCTTACCGCTGAGCCTTTTCGCCAGCCCCTGGTTGCATTTTTAAGATGACTTCATTGACACCTAATAATATGCCATAAAGCTCGCCCATTTTCCATGTACAGCGTGATAACTGACCCACCAGACACAGGTCCAAGAAGCTGGCAAATGACAGAGCTCTAACTCAAGTCCAAGGCTTGTGCTTCCAAATTCCTTTTGTTCCTTTCAGCTTACTTGTCTGGGTACATTTTCAATGTGGCATAGAAATGTTAGTCATGGACATTTAGAGAAAAAGCCACAAAGATCGTTTCTCATGAGCTGAACTTTCCTGGGTGTTTGGTTTGGTTTGTTTTTTTATCATCCACCAGAGGGCGCTACTAAGATTGGTCTTCGACTCTCTTATTGAGCAACAAAGAAAGAAAATGAAGTCACTTGACTGCACCCTGGGAGTTTCCATAGGACTCTCCTCTTGGACAATAGCCAATGGCAATGAGAGTAAAAGCCAAAAACTTTTCGAGTGCACATTGGGAGCCTTTGCGTAGACTTCTCAGGCCTAGAGCTCTTCCTTTTATTAAAAAGTATAATCAAAGAACTTATTTAAGAAGCTGGAGGATTTTTGGTTGTGAGCCTAGCCTTTAATGGCTGAGCCATCTCTCCAGCCAGTGTATGCCTTTAATCCCAGCACTTGGGAGGCAGAGGCAGGCGAATTTTTGTGAGTTCGAGGTCAACCTGGTCTACAAGAGCTAGTTCCAGAACAGGCTCCAAAGTTACAGAGAAACCCTGTCTTGAAAAACCAAAACAAACAAACAAAAAAAGAAGCTGGAGGAGTTCTTAACTTACAGCAGTTTGATTCAACAGAGAGAAAGTAATAAAAGGATTAAGGTAATTTGGATAATATTTTACATTTTTAACACAATGAAGTAGAAACATGCCTCCCCCACTATGTGTATGGGTTCCTGTGTGAGTCAGGCAAGCATGTGCCCCAGAACCCATGTGGAGGTCCGAGGACAACCTCAGGTGTCTGTCCTTTTATTTGCTTCCATAGCTGGCTCATGCGCTTCCTGGCATATGCTGGTCTCTCTCCCATCTTGTCATAGCAGCCCTGGGCTCTCACTCAGATTCTGGGAATCCAAACTTGGATTCTCAAGATTGCAAGGCGAGCACTTCAATGACTGAGACATGTCTTCAGCCCATGTTCTCAAGTTCTTACCCAAGCCCAGTATTTGCTTAGTTGTGATTACCTGAGTAATAATTCCGTGCTCTAGTTTGGATCTGGAATGTCTTCAAAGGCTCGTGTGTGAAAGGCCTGGTCCCTGTCCTGGTACTACTGGGAGACGGTGGAACCTAAGGAAAAGTTCCAGGTCTGGGGTAAGAGATGCCCTCAAAGAGGTTTAGGCAGTGCTGGTCCTTTCTTCTCTCTTTTATTTTAATGTCCAGTGTAACAGGGTCCCAGACCTTAGTAGGCCCCGAGACCTTAGTGCAACCAACTCCATTGTGGAAGTGCCATTTAGGCTATAAAACTCAGCACATAGACAGCACCACCTGCCAAAACTAGAACAAAGCCTAATCCATCAAAGTCCATAATTCTACAAAAGCCTGTGAATGTACTAACCTTGCCTTTCAGCTTCTGTAGTTCTGCTTCTGGCTAACTGTTCTTGTTAACTGAAGTATATCAACCCAGGATGTGGTTTTTGTGTTTAAAAGCTCACCCCGAGAAAAACTCAGTGCTACTCTGGGATTCTGAACACCCAGCATAGTTGCTAGTCAGCTAAAAAAGACTTTATATTGGCGTTAACCCATGTCTGAGCAATCTTCTCTGGTAAAGACCCCACAACACCAGCTGCCATGAAGCTGACAGCTCGATCCCTCACCCATTTTCTACTAGTCACAGGCTCCCAAGCTATGGGAACCAGTCAAGCACGGGCTAAACCTTCCAGAGTGTGCAGCAAAATAAACCTGCCCCTTTTTTTATAGTTGATTAATCTCAGGTTTTTGTTACAGTTACAGAAATCCGAGCAACACATTCAGTACTGACAACTAAGATTATCTTTCGAGAAATAATTTCGTCATGATATATTTCCAGTGGCCAGAACTAAAAATGATTGAATTTAGTTGTCAGTTTTGACTCTAAGAGGGGCTTAGCTTCATGGTTTTCAGGGTCTGGAGAGCAGATGCAAGGTAGGTTTCTTCCAACTGAATGCTTCCTTCACCCACCTCCATTTGGGAGTACATCAGATAAATGGGTGGCTAGATAGATATATGGGGTTTGCTCAACAGTGAGGATGGCAGCTCCTGGGAGGGATTTTAGGGGAGTTTACTGATGAATTGTGTGAGCAATGCACCCTGAGGCCACATGTCTGGTGTGCCGTGTCTATTCATGAACAGCATAATCCCTGGAATCCTGGCTGCAGCATTAGAACCAGCACTTAGCCAGCTTCACAAGATGAGCTTCAGGACTAGCTGTCTCTGCACCTGCTAGGTATCATGTAGCATTCTGCATCGTGTTTCTTTTAATGCAGAAAGTGGTACCACTAATAATGTTGCTATTCACCACCTCCTATCAAAGAGAAGGAAGAGTGCTAGCCTGATGTAAAGTACTGAAGTACCACTGTGAACTCTTTTGTACACAGTGAAGATGTGTTCCTCTCAGAAACCTGATTGGCCAATGGCTAGGTGGAATTTTTGGAGCAGAGAGAATGCTGGGGAGAAGAAGGGCGAAGTCTGAGGAGATGCTGGGAGATGACCTGAGACGCAGAAGGGGCAGGAAGGGAGGTGCACACGTAAGGTAAACGGGCCTAGAGAAGCAAATAGATAAATAGAAATGGGCTAATTTAAACTATAAGAGCTAGCTAAATGTAAGCCTAAGTTATAGACTGAGCATTTATAATTAACATTAAATCTCTGTGTGGTTATGTGGGAACTGGCTGGTGGGACAGTAAAGTCCACCTACACTGTACCTGAAAGACAAAGGGGAAAAGAGGCCAAGGCAAAGGCCCAAAGATAGAGCAATAGAGAGGAGGAAGAAAATCAGAAGAGAGAGAGGAAAGAATCTTTGTTGCACCGGTGTGGTCCTCTCTGCCTTTACTCAAAGGTGGGCAAGGCCATCTTTGTTTGTGCTCATCTTTATTCTAGACACCTCCATGTGTCTTTTCCTAGGACAGTAAATTCTAGAGTTGCCTGGCAATTTGGAATGGCCATACCATTTTCCTATGTCTGGTGAGAACGATACCTAGTCCTAGATGTGTTGGCATGCTGAATCCACCATATGAGGGCCACAGGACTGGACAGAAAGAATGAGGAAGTTATGGACTCTTCAAGAACCCAGAAGGAACTTGAGTAAAGATGGTAGATATAGAGTCTACCATGCTAGCAACTGTACTCTTCTTAAAAAATCAAAATCTAAACTACAAACATGACCATCACTGGTGGTTTGAATACATTCTCTCCACACCACCTCAACCACCACAAAGTTCTTATATTGGGACTGTAATTCCTTTGTGTGCCAGTGTTGGACAGAGGGGCACAGTGAGAGGTGTTTAGGTTATTAAGGGGTCAGAGCCCTCCTAGATGAAACGACTAAGGTTCTCAGATACTCTGCTATGGCCACTATGAATGAGTGGTAAGGAAAGTTGAACATCCATAGCTGATTGGTTCAAAATTAAGAATGCAGTCTATAGCCGGATGATGGAGGGGGGTGTGATTACACAGGAACTGTGTCCTTGGAAGACATAAACTAGACTTTGTGGGCCTTGAATACTGTGGTTTGAATGCCTAGACCAATGAACTAGGACCAACAGTTTTATGTAAATACATGTAAATATTGAGCAAGCCTGATGGGCTTGAAGTCTCTCTCATTTGCATAAACAGCTGGAGGGAGAGCCTCCTTGGGAAGTTACTTTAGGTAAACTAGTTTCTTTCTTTGATCTTTCCGTGCCCAATTTTATTTTCCAATGCAATGAAAAAACTGTATTTTCTTTTCTTTTTTAAACAAAGCCTCTCATTTTCTCTTGAACTCTTTTTAAATGAACTTTGGTTGATGAAACAGAAAAGAGACCAATAAACTACTACCAAATGGACATTATTCTACAATTGGAAACACCTACACAAATACTCTTTGGATAAAATCTAGTCTTTGACAAGATCATAATTAGTTGCCTATATGGGTAAATCCCATTAATGAAGACGCGAATGGTCATAATGGTGGGACTTTAATTTGGACTCACAGAGTGGATTTACAGGTTAGGGCTCTTCCTTTTACTGGCCCCTTCCCAGGATCTGGTATATCCTGGAAACAGATGGTTTTGGTTATAAAGCAAATTACACACTTAAAGGCTTTCTGCCCCCACCCCCAGATTGTTTACAAATGTCTGCCAGAATAATCTTAGAGAGGAGAGAAAAAAGAAAGAAGTTTTGTTTTTTTTTTTTTTTTTTTTTAACAAAGGAGAGAATTTGCCTCCAGTCATGCCGAACACAAATGTCCCATATTATTTATTCTGCAGTGTGGTTAAGTGGACAGGAAATACCTCGTGACATGTTTTCAGTAATGGTATTGAGCATTCGTTTAGCCATTCACTCTGCCAAGTGCAACGCTAGATTCTTTCTATGGCTAATCTCATTTGTTCATCACAGCTACCCAGTAACACAAGAACCACAATTCCTGTCCATCCTAAAGAAACTGAGGCTTCAAAGCAGTTTGCCCTGATCACAGGGCAAATAAGTGTTTGCCGCAGAATTTGAATTCAGGTAGTGTGACAGTAGGAGCCTTACTGGCTTAAACTATTCTTATTTAATTTATGTAAAACCTCTCGAGTTTCTTACTTATCTTTTGCAGATGAGATAACTGGTTTAGACTAGTTAATTGGCCTGAGGTTGTAGCTATGACATAAGGCAGTTGAAAATCAGGTCTGGAGTTACTGGGCCCTCAAGCCTTGTTTTTCCCATTAAATGGGTGATGCATTAGTTTTCCTCCTCCTAAAGGCCGCTTTAAAACAGAAGGGAAGTGGAATCGATGCTCAGCCAGAGTCGTTTAATGGCAGTTGATCACTCCTGCCAACCTTTGACTTCCAGGAAGACTCCAGGGTCTGTGTTCTTTGCCCCTCCCTGCAAAGTCTCTGGGATGGCACTGGGGACAGGTTAGATAATCAGGGCTCATTTTCTGAGAGGGATAACAACATGGAACACACACTGAGAGGTTTTGGGGGGCGCCAGCCGACAACCGTACAGGATCTGGAAGTCAGAATAGGGAACGTGAGATCTTCAACGTGTAAGACTTTTCTGGGTTGCTCAAGGGCCGTCACTCTGAAGGGTTTGTTTTATTCTCTCATGAAAAGGAACTCTACTGCTTAGGACGGACACTTTATCCAAACTTGATGAAGTTCTTGTAACTTCAGAGTTAGAGCCAGTCCT
>JAQHUG010000002.1:1751705-1778345 GCA_028555095.1 Dicrostonyx torquatus | reverse complement strand
TGGGCTAGGGAACTAGCGTGTGCAGGCCTAGGTTCCAGGGAGTTCTAGGTAAGGGAGTCTAAAGGATAGTGTGACCTCCTGAACTAAGCAGATCATAAAAAAGGCCAGCATACCGACCTGCATTGGCACCCGCAGCTCTGAGACTGCAGGTGAGCAATCCTGCATAAGGCCCACTTTCCACCCTAGAAACTCCCAACCCCTGGGCCTCGTGCACCCCGACTCCATTCCCCAGGGGAGGCTGATGTCATGCCCTTCATTGTTCTGATCACAGGGCAATCTGCTCCTGTTGAGGTCAGGTTATTCCTTCTTTTATTTCCATTCTTTTCTTTCCCATTGCCCCCACCCACTCCACTCTAACAGTGTATTTTTAACTGCCATCTTAGGATGGGGAGTCACGGGACTATTAGGAGCAAACATTGGTAACAGTCGTCTCAAAACTGACAATCTCAGTCAGGGAGTTGGTCAACCAAGAAAAACCTGGATTTTGCATTTGAAATACAAGAAAGACTTTCTAATTTGTTATTTATTTATTTAGTTTGAGGATCTGGCTATATATAGTACAGTCTGTTCTCAAAGTGGTGGTTCTCCTGCCTCAGTCTCTCTAGTGCACCCCTATGCCTGGTACTGTATCTGTTAGCTTCCACGGCAGCATCCTGCCTCTGCCACCAAAGCAATTAAGTTACATCATCACTGGCCACCTGGTGCCTTCCCACCTCAACTATGGGATGCGTGCACCCCTTAAACGGGCCGGCTAGGCACAACTGACGCTCTTGTTTCTTGTTCCGCTTGCCTCTCTTCTTCCTCTTGTCTCTTCCCTGTCCTCACTGTCTCTCTGCCTGTCTGTCTCTCTGTTTCTCTCATACCCACACCCTGAGCTTGCCTCTCGTTCTTTCACTCTCCTCCCGTCGCCAAAAAAAAAAAAAAAAAAAAAAACTTGCATGAACTCTGTTTGCTTAAAGGTACCCACTTGCCCTTCCTTTTTTATCCTCTCACTATCTTTAATACAAGTAACTACTTTGGCAATATAAATAGTTAACGCTAATTTATTTGTGTTTGGGAAACGTTTCTAAATAGAGGCTATGATTAAGATAACTCAGATGCTGCCTAAATCTCTTCAAAACACGTTTAGGGTGAAACACTAAGCAGTCAGTGTTTGTTTCAAATCGATTTAACTTTGGCCAAGAAGAGGAAGTGAGCAAGCCAGTTGACTGCATGGAAAAGTGTACAGTATCAGGGCTCCGAGAGCTGGAGGTTCTGTTTCCTTTTCTCTTTTTTCTGTTTTACAATGGGAAGGAAAGACAGACGCCACAGTGCAAGCTTTGAGCTTTGAAAGCGTGTTATCAGAAGTTGCTGTGAGGAAATGCCGCTTATCACAGGTCACCTATGCCAGCCACCGGCCGCCAGCCGGTTCCAGTTGCCATCCCCTGAAAAGAGCCGGCGCTGTTCAGTGAGCAGGTCCCGGTGGGGCAAGCAGGAGGCGTAGAGAGCCAGATTTGGGTCAGAACACTGCTGGCTGCCCTCAAGCTGGTTCCCGTGGCAAGGCTCTGGTTCTCTACTTTGTTTTCTGTTCCCCCTCAGGCCCTGGATCCAGAACTCGGGAAACTGCTCACTTAAACATCTTTCTTGACATTTTTTCTAGCCTGTTTATCCCCCCTCTGAGGTCTTTCGAGCTGTGGATTGCACTGCTCACTGTTGCTTGTGTTCTGTGTTGCTGGTGGAACTCCAAGCATCTGCCCAGAAACTCTCCCCGACGGGAAGAAAGCCAAATGCTGACCTATGGGTGAAAATACAAACAACCGGGCCTAAAAAGGCTCATTTCTAGAATTGAGAAGCTGGGAACACCAAATCAAAAATTGGCAACAGCGGAGAAACGGAGAAACGGAGGCTCACTGGAGACCACCCAGGCACTGAGCTGACTCAGTTCTCTAATCAAGGAAGCTAGAAAAAGCAGGACACCTAGTCCCAGCAACTGTGCCCTGGAGTGCGGCTGAGCAGGGCAGCACAGAGGCCTCAACTGTAGCTCCCAGGGCCAATGGCTTTGGAGTGAGGCTTCAGATGCAAGGCTGGCTTTTGTGGTCGTTGGGCCCTGCTGAGAGGGATAGCTCAGCCAATTCAGACACCAGATTTTACTCCCCAGAAGGTCGATTCTTTAGTGTTTTACTTGATGGTGTAATAATTATCATCCTATCTCCCCCTTTTAACCACAGGCCTTTTTATCCCCCATGGTTAATTTTCTTCATCCTAACTTTTCTCTAGATTTTTTTCTTCCTGGAGAGGTCCTGTTTTCCTCCTCAGTATGTTCCCATCCCTGTGAAGAAGTCATTGTCCACCCTGTCAGCTGCTGTCTTCCGAGTCTCTGACTTGAACAGGCTCTGATCCGTCACTCTACCAGGCCTCGCCTGGGCAGTCACTCTTACAACACACAGAGGCGTTTAACAAGGGTGTGGCACAAAGGAGGCCTGGAGCGTGTGACATCCCCACTCAATGTGTGCTGTTGACATGACCATGACCATGTCAAGAACCTTAACCTCAGACTCAGAAAGAAATACCAAAGCCTTCCCTTCTGGTCTGAGTGTGGATGCTAACTGTGTGCAGAAAAGGTCCACCATCGCTTTCTGCCCCCAACCCAGGATGTTTACATCCTGAAGACCTCGCTCCTACAGAGACTGCTCCTACTAATTAAACTTCCTTGATCCAGCTGTACTCTACAAACCGGGCCTCCTTGTTTATTTGTATGTAATAACCATACCTCCTCATCAACTGTATGCAGTAACCTTGCCTCCTGTCCAATCTCTATAATAAACACAGTCTATTTAATAAAATTCTCCTTTGGGGAGGAGGAGGCTGTGTTTTCTCCAGCAGAGGGCCCAGACCACCCAAACCCAGCTTCCTGTTCATGTGTCCATCTGTCTTCAGGTCTGTCCTTTGAGCTGTGCTGGGCATGGAACTAGAATGCCAAGCCTAGCTGATAGAACGTTCCACCATGGTATTCCTCCTCTCCTGATTCTAGAGAAGGAGCTTTTCTGGTTTGACCCTTTAAGCTCGGACCCAGTCACTGCACTGGAAACAGCACTCCTCAAGGGGAAGTCTACCTGCCAGCAAGGCCCTGGGCACTTGGGATCCCTTGTCCTGAGGAAGGTAGAAGAGAAACATTAAGTTGTGAGTTATGGGCATTCGTGGTCGAGGTTGTGTACTTAGCAATTTCGCTTCCCTGGTTCAGGAGAAGCTTACTTCTTTATTCCTGTCTCCTCATCTCACAGCTGAGGGCATCCAAAGATTGACCAAATCCTTTATCCCCAAACCCACTAACCCTTTTCTTGTTTGCCTGGCCCAGGACACTGCCATTCATTGTCTAATTCCTGTATATACTCATCTTATCCAGTGGGGGATCATGGGGAGCTGCACTCAGCTATAAAACATGCAAGACTTCATTTTGTAGAAATTTGCCAGCATGGCATACATGTGATGAGCATTAGGACAGTAAATGCTTCCTACAGAAGTTTTAAAAATCCAGTTAACACATCTGCTTTAAGGCATCGCCAGCCACTTAGGCAGAGCACAGGCCCCATCAGTTCCGCCTTGTATCATGGTCTTAGCAAGCAGGGTGTCTGGTGGTCATTCCCATCGAGAGCCACAAAACTCCCCCACCCCTGGTTTCTGTTTTCTTAGCTTTATCCCTCTTCACCTCATACTAAGGTTCTTTACTCGGGTCCAACAACCCCTACTGAGTGCACGGTAGGTATTATTCCAAGCACTGAGGGTGTCCAGAGAATGAGAAAGTAGAACCCCAGAGCAGGACATTTCTACAGACTCACAAGCATGTGTAGAAGGTGTGCAGGCAGAGCAATAGCTCCCTAAAGATGCCTGTAACCTGAATGTCTGGAACCAGAGCCTCTGTGGCTTTACATAGCAAAAGAGACTTTGTAAGTTGTTTAAATTGGGGGGGTATGAGGTTGTAGGATTGTTTATCTTGGATACCCTGGGTGGGCTTAATTTAGAAGAAGTCCTTATAAGGTCCTAAGTCAGAGAAACCATTAGAAGGCATCTCCCCTTTTAACTACTGGCCCTTTTACCTTCCGTAGTTAATTTTCTTCATCCTAACTGTTTCTGTGATCAGGGGACATAAACCAAGGCGCACAGACAGACTCTAGAAAAGATACCAGAAGTAGCTTCCTCTTGAAGCATCTGGAGGGAACCAGACTGATGCCCCGTTTGGGACTTCCGGCCTCCAGGACTATAAGAATTAACTTACGGTTTAAGTTACTGAGTAAGTGGCAATAAGTTATAGCCATGATAGGAAGCAAAAAGTATAAAGCTGGGAAAGGAAAATTGATCAGAGGTCTATCAATACAATCTGGATTTTTAAAAAGAAAAACTACAGGAGCTCAAAACCAAGTGCAATCAGCTGGGATACAGGGAACTTCTGGATGTGAGCAGATTTCCCAGATGTCTCCGTGCGGTCCAGTGCGGTCATCTGCTAGCCGCAGGAGTCTGTAAGGATGTCATGGATTTTTCAGCCATGTTGGAAACCTGGGATTTTCTTTCTTTCTTTCTTTTTTTATCACTTCCCAATCTTCTCTTCCTTCTGTCTTCCCACAGGAAACGACATCACCATGAATCTTCTACACAAGCTGGAAGCGGTAATCTTTCATGCACAGGCTGCCAGTGCTTCCCGCACTAGTGGGTGTGTGTTTGACAATCAGAACAAATTCATGATCGTTGTGATTTCTTCCAATGCAGGGTTTCCATTTATTTTAAACTCCTTAACAATTTTTTTTCAAAAGTGTTTCCAGGTCTAAATTTTGAAATTCTAGAATTAAAGTGTCTACCTAGACAAGCTAGGAAAGAACTTATTTTGCACATGATGCCATAAAACAATGGGGTGACTTTTTATGTAAAGGTCACTTCAAGGTCATAATTGAGACGGCCACTTTTGGCCATCCAGAAGGAAATGTCCAATGAAAGACTAAAAATATATACTCCCTTCAGAAGACATTAATTACTGCTCTAGACCATACAGGTTCCCTCTATAATACTACTTCACTGTTGAATGGTTTCCTACACTAGTCCAGCCTTAGGCCCTGGAGGTTTGTCTAAGGCCAGTGGATGCCTGAAGCTGAGGACGGTATCAGCTCCAGTTCATTCCGCCTTTCCCTATGCATGTGTACCTATGGTAAAGTTCATAAATTAGGCAAAATGAGGTTAACAGCAAAAATAACTGGGATAACTGGAACAATATTCCTATGATGATTTATCTTCATATTATCATCTCGACTAAGCTTGGAACCCTGTAGGAAGGGGTTTGATCACACTTTGGGTGTGTCTGTGAGGGCAGAACCAGCACCAATTAGCCAAAGAGGGGAGAGTGGATGTGAAGCTGGGCACCACCAGCCCATGACCCAGGAGCCTACACTATGAAAAGGGAGAGAGAAAAGACGAAGAACACTGAGGTACTACATCCCTCCTCCCCCTGTTTCCGGGTAGGCTATGAAGGGAGCACCTTCCCCACTGTGATGTCCTGCCCAATAGGTGGGACAGAAGAACCACAGACCTCTGAGACCGTCAGCCTAAAGAACCCTTTCTCCCTTAAATTGTTCCTATTGGGCATTTGATTAGAGTGAGGTGAGTGTAATGAATATAATAATGTATTTGATATTTGGTGACTATCTGATCTCTCAGAATATCTTGTGTTTTTACTCATTTACATAAGGAAGGCAGTTAATGGCTTCAGATAATTGACATGTCTGACTTGATAACATCGATATTTGATATTCTTGAACTTTATGGCCACTAAATAAATCAAGATTTCCTAACATGAGTGTTGTGATACCATGACAGTTGATCTGACATCCAAGATGGGTACAGAGTGATAAATGGGAGGGCATTGTATACAGTGGGATGTTTTGGGCAAAGACAGAATTCACGTCTTGGTCAGGGCAGAGTAGGACAGAGAGAGACAGAATGAGATTTAATCACACTACCCAGAATAGCATGCAGTTGAAAATTTATTAACTGTATGTTTCTAGAATTTTCCATCTGATAATTTGAGGCCATGGTTAACCTCTGGTCACTGAAACTACCAAGAGTGCAAGTGTAGTACAGGAACTGTGCTGAAACCTTCAGTGTCTAGGGTGCAGACCACAGACTAAATCCAGCCCTCAGATTCTGAAGATGGGGAGGCACAAAAGGAGGGTATGGGACACAGCCTCACATAGGCCAGGCTGGCCTTGAAGTCCCAATCTTCCTGTCTCTACCCCCCAAGAGATGGTATTCCAGGCACACTGTAGCTGTCTGGCTTTTTGTTTGGAAATGTCTTTATTGCATCTCAATGTGGCCTGAAATTCAGCTCACTTGCAAGAGTGTTCCCACAATTACTGCCAGATTAGAGGAGTGGCCTTGTCACTTGCTTGGCATTGCTTGTTTCTTTTTGTTTGCCACAGTTTCCCTGAGGAAAATTCGTGAAACCTGTTACAACTCAAATGAGATCCTACTGTAAAAAAATTATGATAAAACATATTCTGAAAAGAAAACCAGGTTTTCAGTACGCATTATTTTTCAGAATCAAACTTTTCATTATAATATTTTTAGCGGGAGACCTGAACGGAATTAGTTTCCACTATGAAGTCTATATCATTTTTAGGGCACTGGAGAAAATCTCACAGAAAAAGTGAAATGTTAATTATAGCTAGTATTTCTATGACCTACAAAGCAGAGAAGCTGCCTTGGCTGCTCGAGCAGGCAGTACCTTCGGCCTCTTTTGTCTCTCAGCAAGCTTCAGTTCTCTCAGAGAACTTTTTTTTTTGTACTTTTTTAATTTAAAAAATTTACTTTTCATTTTACATACCAACCCCAGCTCCTCCTTCCTCCCCTTTTCTCAGCCCCTACCTCCTTCCGACTCTCCATCCACTCCTCAGAAGGGGTAAGGCCTTCCTTGAGGAGTCAACAAAGTCTGGTGTACCAACTTGAGGCAGGACCAAGCCCCCGCTTCCCCAACTCCCGTACCAAGGCTGAGCAAGGTATCCCACCACAGGGGATGGGCTCAAAAAAGACAATTCATGTACCTTGGATAGGTCCCAACGCTACTGCCAGCCCCCCCCACCCCAACAGATCAAGCCACATAACTGTCACCCACATTCAGTCCCTTGGAGTTTCTTATTGACCTTAATTTCTGAACTGGAAGAGGTCTGTGGTTTTAAAATCAGGCCCTTTCTGATATTAAAATTCTACACTGTCTTTGGAAATAGGAGCTCGTGGGAGCAAGAGAACCGCTGGGAGAAATGGTTCTGACAGCCTTGAACCCAAGGCTATGTGGATCTGTGAGGGCTAAGGTAGCAACTATTACTGAATAGGAGCAGGGCTTCTTGAGGCTCTGTGATGTCTGAAGGAATTACCTTTGGAATCTCGAAAGCCGTGAGTTTACTCTATTTCCCACTAAGTACACGCATTAGAAGTTCATAATTCAAATGCTGCCAGTTTCCCGACAGGATGGCTGGAACAAGTCAACGAGGCTTTGATGTTTACAAACCAGGGATAAGCATATCACTGCCCTCAGAGGGCTCCCAGAACATTCCTAACCTAGGCATGCATTTCATTTTGCTTTATAAGTGACACTGACTATATTTATGTTATCTCCTCCCACTCCCTGAACATACTATTGTGAATTTGATATTTTAAATTCCTTCTATAGCCGGGTGGACTGGTTCATGCCTGTAATCTCAGAACCTGGGAAGCCGAAGCAGAAGGATCATGAGTTCATGGCTAGTCTGGACTACATCACAAGACCTGGATCAAAAAATAAGTCAATGAAAATTCCGCTGTAGTTTGGAAGTTGACTACATGTTAAAACTGTGGCACCTGGTCCATAAACTGTATTAGGAGGTGGTAAAAACCAATTAGGTCACTGGAACTTTCTCAGGAGGAAATACTGAGAGCCTGATTTCTATGCCCAGATCTGCCCTTGCTCCCCCATCTTGCTTCCTAGATACCATGATGTATGTAGGTTGCTGTGCAATGCATCCAAGCCTATGCTGCTTGAACACAGGCTCAAAGTGACAGGAGTGTTGTGGTCTGATGTCAACTCCCAGGCTCAGGAATGTCCCCAGCTGATGGAGCTGTTTGGGGAGGGTTGCACAATCCTTAGGAGGTAGCATCTTCTAGAGGACGTGCCTCTATCTTCACAGGCTGGCTCTACTTCCTGTGCACGCCCTGCTTCCTGACTGCAGATGCAATGTCCCCAGCTGGCCTCTTGCTTGTTCCTGCTGCCACGCCTTCCACGAGACATCTTGGAATGTCTCCAAACTGTACACTTGAGGAGATGCTCTGTCACAGCGGTTATAAGTGTAACTAAGCAAGAGCCAAGCACCCACAGGCTGAAACCCTAGAAACCATAATCTGAAAGAAATCTTCCCTTTCTCAAAGTAGCTCACTTGGTAGAGAGTTTTCCCAGTATTCATGAGGCCTTGAGTTCAATCCCCATTACTACATGAAGGGGTGATAATGCTTACCTTTAATTCCTAGCCCAAGGAACTAGAGACAGAAGGATCAGAAGTTCAAGGTCAACCTTAATCATTTGCTGCTACTGGTTCTGGTAACCACAGGTTCTGATAACCATCTGGCTAGAAGACTGCCACTGGTCCTTAATTGCTATCCTCCTGCCCAGCTGGGAAGGAAGAACCTGTTGGTCAAACCTGTTTGTCACATTCTGCAGTTTTTATTACCTATCCTTCTAGGCAGGATTGGTTGAGTCCTTTCAGTGTGACTTTCCATGCTAACTTAGACTACATTAAAGACCATCTAAAATAAGAACAACTACACAAAATGAAGCTCAATGGAAAGAAAAAGTTGATTGTCTCAGGTATTTTTATAGCTGTAGAAAGCTGACTAAGCAAACCTTGGCACAGTTTACACTGGCACTACATGTTAACATGTATGTCACATGAACAACATACAACATTGCTGTCTATGGTTTAGGATTTCATATAAATGTAACACATGTGTAAATCCTTCTTTGACTTGCACAGTTTTGGCCCACATTCTAGGTTTTTGTCTACTGGTTCGTTTGGGCTTTGTCACCTCCCAATCACAAGACAGATCGCACAACTTCTGCAGTCAGTCCCATGCAGTGCTGCAAACAAGAGGCAAGGCTGTGGAGAAAGACATTTCCATTACTCTGAGAGGGAACAGTCTGCTTCTGTAGACAGAGCTAGGACGAAGACACACTTGCAGGATAAAGTGTCTTCCCGTCTACCTTTGGAGACTCACAGTACTAGGAATGAGAAGTGCCTAATCAAATCTCCTTTACAGCACGCTGGCCAAAGTGGCTTTTCTTACTGCACCTCAGTGTGGAGGAAACAGGAAAGCAAATTCCTGCTAAACTATATAATATAATGAGCTCATCATGGTTATTGTGAAGCAGATGTAATTCCTGGGCTGAGCTTGAGCACACTTGTTCTGTCACTTAGGGGTGTGGTAAACAAGGGAGAAGAGTAGAAGGTCTAAACTTCGGGCAGCCAGCGCTGCGTCTTTGGTTTTCTACAGAGGTTGGGCCAACTTGACACTCCCAAGCAGGACACAGAATTCCTGTTGTGCCATATCCTCACCTCATAATATGAAGCCTGGTTTGTTTTTAGCAAAATAATAGGTATGCAACAATTGTTTTCTGGCAAGGTGGAGTTGGGAGATTCTGTTCTTTTGGCCTTTAATTAACTTGGATTTTATTTCTGTCTGCAGCATTCTGACAAGATTCAACTGATGCCCCATTTCCTCACAGAGTAACTAGCTGTCACAGCACTGTTTATTGATTAACACTGTTTCTTAACCAGCATGAGGTGGGTGGGGAATATGAGAGCGGACAGTGGGGACTGAGAGTGAATATGGCAAAGTGAAACCACACATGTGTATAAGAATTCCACAATAAAACCCAATGCTTCATGACGTCATCCTTGTCTCTTGTCGCATGTCAAGCTTTGAGGGAGGGAGGACTAAAAGAAAGAGGAGAGAAGAGAGGAGAGGGGAGAGGGGAGGATACAAGAGAGGGAGGACAGAAAGGGAGGGGAAGAGAGGAGAGGAAGGGAGAGGAGGAGAGGGGAGGGGAGGACAGAGGAAGAGAGGAGAGGGAAGACAGAGGAGAGAAAGGGAGGGGAGGGGAGAGGGTGAGGCTGTTCCTGGCTACTTCCTGTTGTCTCTTTGTCCTCATTAGTATGCCTTAGCCCTGGCTTTACAGTGGCTTCTGACATGCGGGAGGATGAGACTCTCCATTCTTCCTATTTTCAGAATGCAATGCCTTTCTCAGTTGCCTGTTTGTCCCTGGGGATCTCAATGAGCTTGTCAAAAGTCTTCTGGGGAAATTTTTTTTGAAGCTCTATTAGATACTGGGGCCCCTTGGGGACGATTTCCAGCTTATGGGACTGTCTCTCTCGGTCTCTAAGCACCATACACCTACTGACAGCTCCTCTGGGGTTCTCCTTACAGCTCTAGACACTTGTCAGTATGGCCTACTCATATATTTTTCTAATTTGTAGATGTCCTAAATGGTTTCTTAAAATGCATTTTGTGTGTTGTAGTATATATGAATGCTATTGAGTTTTATAAACTGTTTCATATTGACTCTGTCAAACTCTTCAGTTCATCCTGTTAATTTGTATGCACTCCTGTCTACAGATAATGTGAACTTTCCCTTACATCGTAATTACTAAAATTTAAGATATTCCTATTGTTAAATGTTGTGGTATGGACACATTTATTTAGATACAAAAATCTTATTTTCCTTGTTAACTCTTCGCTACCCAGCTCCTCTAGTGCTTAAAGAGAGCTGGCTGATGCCCTGCCTTGGCCTAGGAGAGAAGGCCCAGCACTTCCCTGTTATTGAGGTGTTTATACTTGTGCATCTGTGCTCCTAAGTGGGACGGGTCTGCACGGAAGCTGTCTCCTGTTCTCTGTTTGTGTTAGCTGGCTCTTCTCATCGTTTGCAAGGTTTAGCCAAACTAATGTCAACCCAATAAATGTAGCAATAGATGCTCTCAACTTTTCAGTTCAAATTACCTTCTAAACAGACCTTTAACAACACTATCATAGTTCATAAGTTCTTTTCAGTTGTTTTTGCTATCAGGTCTTCAAAGAATTCTTCCGTCTAGAGCCTCAGGCCTCTATGATATACTGTGAAGGAAACATGAGGGTATGCAATAATGAATACGGCACTGCTGTGTGTCTTGGGTTCCAAAGCTTTCTTATTCCCAGTGCTTCAAAATGTGACCGCATTTGGAAACAGTGACTTAAAGAGGTGATGAAGGTGATGAAATGAACCACTGCAGTGAGCCTAATCCAATATGACTGGTACTCTCCGAAGAAGATATTAGATCAGGGAAAACAAAAGAGAACACTACGTAAAGCCACAGAGAATGGTGGCTAATTCCAAGTCAAAGAGACAGGCTGCCAGGAGAAACCAACTCGGTATACCTTCAGCTTGGATTCCTAAGGCCTCCAGAACTATGCTGAGGTCTGTGGCACTTATTATAACAGCCCGAGCACACGCATAGAAGCATGCTTACCACAGCAGAAACTTACGTTCAATAAGGGGCAAAGCACACACAAAAATAATTAAACTATAGTGCACTGGTGAGCACTGTTTGCCATCACTTCAGATAGGGCGCAGGAGGAGAATTTAATGACTGAGAGATGAGGAATCTTAGCTGTATGCAGGGGATAGGTAGAACCTTCTTCTTCTTCTTCTTCTTCTTCTTTTTTATATTTTCTTTTTTTTATTGTTAAAAGAAAAATTTACATTTACTCCCCTTGTCCCAGGCCCTCCCGCTCCCCCACCACCCCACCCCCCTCCCCCTGCTTCCTTAAGATGGGGCAGGGTACCCTGCCCTGTGGAAAGCCCAAGGCCCTCCCCCCTCCATCTCGGTCTAAGAAGGTGTGCATCCATATAGAATAGGCTCCCAAAAAGCCAATACATGCAGAAGAGATAGATAGGTCCCTGTGCCATTATCATTGGCTTCTCAGTCAGTCCCCATTGGCAGCCACATTCAGAGAGTCCGGTTTGGTCATATGCTCATTCAGTCCTGGTCCAGTTGGATTTGATGAGCTCCCAGTAGATCAAGCACATTGTTTTAGTTGGTGGGCCACTCCCTCACGGTCCTGACTTCCTTGCTCCTCTTCTCCCAAAAGCATTTGTGCTACTATGTTCATAGCAGCATTATTTGTAATAGCCAGAATCTGGAAACAACCTAGGTGCCCCTCAGTGGAAGAATGGATCCAGAAAGTGTGGAATATATACACATTAGAATAATACTCAGCGGTAAAAAACAATGACATCTTGAATTTTGCATGCAAATGGATGGAAATAGAAAACTCTATCCTTAGCGAGATATCCCAAACCCGAAAAGATGAGTATGGTATGTACTCACTCATTAGTGGACCCTAGCCATTAACAAAGGACATTAAGCTTATAGCTCACAAGCCTATGGTGAATCCAAAGAAAAACATATACATAGATCCTCCTGGAAGTCGGAAGCAACCAAGATTGCCAGGCAAAAATTGGAAACACGGGTGTGGGGATGGGGGTGGAGGTAGGGGTTGGGGGTGGGAGTAGGTAAAAGGAAGGGGGTAAAAGGGAGAAAGGAAGAACCGGGGAGAGCCTGAGGGTGGTGGAGGGTGGAGATAGAGGAAGGGTGGATATTGGAGAAGGGAATAAGACATCTACATTAAGGGAGTCTTTTTAAGATTGGCAAGAGATTTGTCTCTAGAGGGGATCCCAGGTGTTCCCAGGGATGTCCCCAGCTAGGTACTTGGGCAGCAGAGGAGTGGGTACCTGAACTGACCTTGTCCCATAGTTACATTGTTGAATATCTTGATCGTCACCATAGAAATTTTGCATGATGGATGGAGATAGAGCCAGAGACCCACATTCACATCAGAGCAAGGGATTGAACTACCAAGGTCCAGTGGAAGAGTAGGTAGAACCTTCTTATGGAGGAGAGACAGGGGCAGGGGGTCCAGCAGAGAGTGAAACACAAAAATCCAAGAGGAAAGAAAGGTTTGTCAGTAAAAAACAATGCCATATAAGGTGTTCTGTCTGGGTTTAGCAGAAGCCCCAGAATGAATCAAGGGGCCCAACAAGTACTTATTCGTTCAAATTGAAGCTCTAGTGCACATTCATAGGCTTTTCAAAGGAAATGGCAAAACAGTTTTGCGATAGTTGGCCCTTTAAACAATTGCAGGGTATACAAAAGATTAGAATTTATAACAAGACACCATGTGAACAGAAGTTGAGTTATCTGACAGGTAACCTCTCTCTCACTAGTTTGCTCACTCTGTCTCTCTGTGTGTACACATGTGTGTGCATGCATGTACGCTTACACATGTGTGTGTGTTCATGATTTTTAAGTGTATCTCTCAGAGATCAGAATTGTGTGGGGACAAAAGGCAGCTGCGGGAAGATTGGCTGGAAAATCCAGAAGGCAAATCTGCGAGTGGATGCTTACAGTGGGGGATGGAGCTTGGTGGCACAAGACATGCCTCAGAAGCTTTTCGAGGACCAGACAGCCTACCCAGGAGGTTTACCAAGCGGAAAGGAGGATGCTGTTAAGACTTTAAGACCAGAGGATTTTTGTCTTCCATGAATGAGCCCATGTGTCATGTGACTCCCCCAATCTTCATTGAGGGTAAGGAGAAGGGGCTGAGAACAGACTGAAGGGCTGTGAGTGGGAAGAAAATGCTGCCTTCTGATGATGCCCTGAGCTGCGATCACATGATTATGAAGTAGGCTAGAGAGGAAACGCTTGGGAAAGCTGTCCTGCAGCCGATACAGAACCGAGCTTCAACCCCAAATGGGCCACAGCCAAGAGCGCCAACCCATGTGACTTCTGGTTGTCCACTTCATATTGGCCTGGAGAAATTGCCTGCTCTAACTGTGCCTCAACATACCACACCCAACAACTCCTTCTAAGGCTAGAAAGTGGTAGCAAAGGGGAAGGAGCTCTGTCGCAGTGGGTGAAGGTACACACCGACAATCCTCACAACCTGTGTTTGATCCCAGGACTGACATGGTGGTAGAGAAGAACCAACATCCATTAAGTTGTCCCCTGACCTCCAAATCAGCACTATGGCGTGCAGACCCCTCCCCTACCAGAAAATAAATAAATAAATAAATAAGTGACCAAATAATGTAGTCTCAAAAAACAAAAAGGAGAATAAAGCCTGGAAACCCTGGGCCATTCCTGGAATTTCCCACCTTAAATCACAAATAACTTTCCTCTTCATTAAAACTTGCCCATAAAAATAGCAATCAAAAAAATCCCACCAGCGCCCCTCACACTAGTCAAATCTGGACTCATCCCTGAGTTTGCACCCTACTGAAAACTCCCTCCCAAACCCTTGCTTTATCCTGTTTTTGGGTTCTTTCTTGGGTTGACATGAGACCCTGGAAGCACTTGGGTGCGATCTCAGTGTGTTCCCTCCTCAGGTTTGCCTGTCAGTACAGAGCTTACCTTGCCACAAACAGCAAAATAGGAAATCAGAAAGTGTGAATGAGAGGACGTGAGGATCTGTAACCACTGGTACGTCGTTTGGAATTTAGTCTGAGCTCACCGGAAGAAGGTGGGTGATGGAGTGAAACGCTAGGAGATTCTGCAACCTTGGTGATAAGGCAGATGAGCTCAGCTGAGGAAGAACACAGCATCCCCGCCATTTTCCTGGCCGAGGTTCCAACCGCAAGACTCTGGGACACACGCATGCCCTTCTGAACTTATGAGCTGAGGCTGTAATCTAAGCGAGTATTCAGGGTATTTTCTCCCAGTAACAGCAAAAGTATTTTCTCTCCATTAGCTAAGTTTAGGCTCTACTCAAAGTCCAAAACCTCAGTTTTGCCAAAAGTGAACAGGGTGTTACAAAGCACTACATATTTATACTTATACATATACTTACATTTATATTTTTGTGTATGTATATATGTTAGCAGTCCTGCATTATGCTGGCCCACACCCTGTCACTTGGCAAGATGCCCTTGTCAGCATTCAGGCAAATACCTAGCCAGCCCCAGGGTCTTATAGCGCTTGTTGGTATTCAGGCAAATACTTAGCCCAGGGCTCTACTGCCTTACATCCTTATGTATATGCATTGTGTTGGTGTGTTAAGGCTCAATGTGCATGCACAAAAGACCCCTTTAAGAGGTAAGCTCTGCCCATTTCCTCTTTTTCCCATCTCTCCTCTGAAGAAGCAGGCAGGCCTTTGAGCCTTCCACCCACACCCCCATGTCTCTCTCTCTCTCTCTCTCTCTCTCTCTCTCTCTCTCTCTCTCTCTCTCTCTCTCTCTCCCCACTGCTTCTGCTTCCTGGTCAACCATCGAATCACTCCCTCTTTTTCTCCCCTACCAATATGTTGTATTACATGATTTGTTCTCAGCACAGCCGCTAAAGTACAACAATATGCTTTGAGGAAATCTACACAAGAGCAAAGGAATAATTAGCCCAACCTTCCCAGCAGTTGTAACCTCTCCGAAGAGGTGGGAGGGTGTTTCTGCTGGGGGCATTGCTCAAGATGGACTGAGCCTGAGTGACATGGGAGGTTAGCAGACAATTGTACTGAACAGGTTAAGGCATTTAGGTCTAAGCAGAAGACTCACCCTTTGAGATAAACGGACAGAGAAACTTATCTCACAGAAGCAGGGGTAGAAAGGGTGTGTTTAAAGACTGTAAGCAGAAGAGAGAAAATAGAATCGCATGAATGAGTCATTTCAGGGCTGAACTCCATTCATCTGCTCAGAGTCCAAACGGTGGGGGGTCGCTATCTCAGCATTCAGTGTCTGGAATATAACGTAAACAATAAGTTTATGTTGATGAATGGTGAACAAGGGGAAAGAAGGAGTTGGGATAAACACTCTTGGCCATTTGCTGGGATGTAAACACGAGAGCATAGCTGATTCAAAGAGGACCTGGATGAATGGAATCCACCGTGTAAAGGTGACTGGCAGCCTGCACATTCTAGAGCATGGTGAAAATGATGATCTTGGGAAGTAAGGAGTGAAAAGTAGGTGTCCATTCTAGAAGGCTCGTGAAAGCATAAATTAAATAGCCAGGCACAGACCTGGGCAACTGAAAGGGAAATGGAGCCAGGACGGGGATGCTTTAGGAGCAAACAGGAGGACCAAGAGAAACTTGCTGCTGGTTGTCTTGTTATCAAAGAAAACAAAACTCTATTCTTGACCTCAGTTGCAGCTACTGCCCATTTCTCTGAAGGTTTATCTTAAATTATTCTTTACCAATACAGATATTGACCTGAATGATCAGAGAAGCAACCAGTGACGACCTTTCTCTCCCATTCCTCCATTCAAAAATGGTCAAGATCCTCTTCAAGCCCCACTCTACTACTTCCTGTCTATCTGTCTTCAGTCCTCCAAAACCTCTATGGCTAATTATGGTTAGCTAGTAACTAGCTATGCCCTCTGATTCAAAGCAAACTTTATTGTCTGAATGCAATCAAGATATCTCAAGACATTCTCTGCTGGTTTTTTTTTTTGCAGTAGACACCTGTCAAAGAGCTTGTTACACCTACAATTTTGACATTCTCTCATCCCACACTCTCCAAAACTCACCCCAGTGAGGCATCTCTTCACTACAAGTTCACTGAAAAGACTCTGGGCAAGGACAACACTGCCTCTCAGTTTGCTCAGAGTAATGGTCAAGTCTCAATTCTCATGCTCACAGATCTGTCAGTAATTTTAGAAACGTTAGCACAGTAAATGATTTTCTCATACAAGCTAGAGTCAGGGTCCCCTACCCTCTTTTCTCCTCTTCACTGGCTGATCATTTATCCTTCTTCTCACTGGTTCTTCCTCTTCTCTTGGATCTGCTAACCTTGGAGTGTCTCAGGACTAAATCCTTGAGCATTTTTTTTCACTATGTGTATACGCTTTTGTCTCATGCTATCCATAGCTCATCAGTGCGTATATCAAGATCAGAAATCCCTTCTGACATTCAACTCACAGACAGATCTCCGACTCAACATGATTGGCATTTCAAAGTGAACTTCTGATGTCCCACTTACACTATTCTACTACCTTTACATCTTCGTCACCCATATTTTTCTACTTCTCAGTTAAAGGCAATTCTCATAATCCATGTGCTGAAGCTAAATATATTAGTGACAACCTTGATTGCCTTCACTGATACTTCAAATTCTAGTATTGGTCAGTACCTACTGTTGGCTTCAAAACCACCTGGAATCTGACCAGTCCTCACTACATCCATTGTCTTCATACTGAGCCATCCCATCCTATGTAGACAATAGAGCAGGACAGTTAGATTTGCTTTCTTCCATGACTTCTTGCTTCTGCCTCCTCACGTCTGTCAACTCTTCCCACTCCATCTATCTCAATATAGTATTCAAAATGTTACTTTTTCAAGGAAGTCACACCTTGATTCTCATCTATTCCTATAACTCCGGTAGCGTGCCACCCCTCTCAGTCAAGGCTGAGGTTCTCTCCATTGCCTCAGTTCTCATAATATTCCACAGAGCTCATGTTTATCACTCATTCTTAACCTCAGTTTCTCCACTCTCGTCCACCGCATTCCTTGCTGTCCCTAAGACACACCAGGCTCAATGCTGACATGGAACCTTTGCGATAACTTCGTGGTTGCAAATGCTCTTTGCCTAGAGCCTACAAGGCTAAATAATCTGTCCCATCTTTGCCCAAATGTCAATGATCACACCAGTATTGTTGAGGTGCTAACTGATTTCCAGCTGGATATCTGGTGGAAAAAGCCATTTTTCTGACATTTGCCAATTTCCACAGTGTAAATATTCACCAATTTTGAAGCTGCCTAGGAAACGTCACCAAACTGATGCTGTTGGACAAGCAGTTGGGAAGAAATGGCACAGTCATCTCTCAGTAGCTATTGCAAACCAGCCACAGCCTGCCATTCACAGCAGCACAGAGCCAGCATCCAAATCCCTCCTAACACACTCCATCATTCCCAGAGCCTCTATCACTGCTCATGTACCAGGTCATTTGCTGTGTGACCTGTGACTATTGTCCACCTTTCTCCTCTACGTACTCCTAGAGACCTTTTTGTGTTGTTCACTGACATGTTGTGAGAACAGTGTTGGCACAGAGCATGTGCTCCACATGTCAACACTCAATTAATAGATGGGTTTTCCTACAAGGCTGATATCATGAAGATAGAGGACCAGTGACAAAGCAGGAGAACTAGCCGGTAGAGTTATGTAGTTGGACTTGAAGATCACAGTACGCAAGATAGGTGTGATCCTGCTTAAGAAGGACCAGACCGAAGTGGTAGTGATGCTGGGTTTTTAGCACAGATTTCAAGGTGTAATTCCAGCTATCCCAGAGGCTGAAGCAGGAGGAGCCAAACTCGGACTCCAGGCAGAGAAACCACACAGAGTAGGAAACAGAAAGAGGTAAGGGTTTTTGCACCTGAATGCTTGCCTGGAAGATTGAGGGATGGTGGACTGGACAGCAGAGCCTGTATCACTAGACTCAAAGGTGTCCAGTCAGGATACTTTTCCGTGTTCACTTCCAGTGTGGGTGACCACAGCCAAGACCTGCCTGTCTTGTTCCATAAGGGTTCAGTGCTGGGATATGATGCACTAAAGCCCCTCTGCTCAGCGATCACATACATTCACAAGCACACACACGTACATGCACACATGCATGCTTGCACACACACATGCTCACCACACACACACATACACACGCATGCATGCACACATGCATGCACCCTCAGGCTCTGCACATTTTAGCGAGGGCAGCCAAGAAACAAATTCAACCTGCCAAGTGCAGCAGCAGCTGGAGCAACAGTTGACTCCCGAAGCCAGAGTTGGACTTGGGGGCCTCAGTGGCTCATCTGACTGGGTTTTAAGGAAGCACATACCTCTGTAATAGGGCCAAGTCTCAACACACAGGCAGGGGGAAGATTTATAGACAAAATGGTACGGTAGTCCCGAGGTCAGTCTACACACACAGACACAGACACACAGACACACAGACAGACACACACAGACAGACACACACACATACACCCTTTTCAGTACAGCATCTATCTTCCTCTCAAATTATCTCTGTAGATAGGATGAAGCAGGAAGTTCTAGCTGACCAGGTAACTATCTACCCTAACTCCTCTTGACCTAAGCTGTCCTATTCCATACATGTACCACCTCTCTCAGATTTATTCCCCAGTCCTGTCCTTCCTCAGACAGTCACTATGAGGAGGAATAAGATTATGAAGATCTCAGACATGTAGAGATCTCCTGGGCTTTCCATCCCCTACAGATATTTCTCTTGTCCTGGTCATATATCTGGCCACAACCTCTCTTCCCTAGGCTGGAAAGAATGTCTGGATCCCCGCTTACTCCAAGGAGGAGAGGGACATTGAAAGCAGAGATCAGACCATCTCGGCAGATGTACCAGACTTGCTTGGGGTCATTTGCCTTTCTCCTCCCAGAGTTCCAAGTAGAAAGTTCCTCATGAGCTCCTACTCGCCCAGCTTCCCCCCACCTACAAGCACCTCCATGGTTCTGCATAGTTGTTCCCTCTGGTCCATCATCTCTCTGGCCAGCCTTCCCAGCCTGCGCAGGTGACACTAAGCTGTCCACTCTTCTGTGTGTGTGGGTGGTGGTGGTGTATGTGTTTTCTTGTTCTCCATGCTACAACAGCTCCTACTGTATTCAAATGAGTCTTCTCACACCTGCCTTCTCAACTGGGCTACAGAGTTCCACACACAACTTTTGTCCTTCTTGTGTTTCTGGTGTCAGTCATTTCCCAAGAAAAAGGAAAGCTCATACTTCTTTTGGCATTTGTTCTGATGTGAAGTCAGGATATATTCACTGTTTGCTGCCCCAACCTTCTCGCTTTTTCCTTCTTTCTTTGACTGCATAAGTAGTGGCCAGAGCTTCTATTTCCAGCCAGTGTCTGCTTTCAGTGTATTCTGTTTCCCTCTTGTCTAGAACATCAAGTCTTGCCACCTTATCGTCTAACCTTAGAAGAAACTCCACCCTTGGAGCTAGCTTGTCTTAACTGGTAACAGGACAACCTGAAACATTAGCAGCTGTGTTTCTGTGGTCGTCCATTTAACCGTCAGGATCCCTGCAAGGACCTGGGCTGACCATCAGGATACAATGCCCTGCTCTCTGTGAGTGTCTCTGCTGAGCTAAGGAGGCTGATGTGGAAAGGGATCCTTGTTAGGTAATAACAGGCCTAGTGTGAAGGTTAAGGACATGCTGTCCTGACACAGGATGGAGGGAGAAACTGTCACCCGATCAGAAAGTCATTTCAGAAGAGACAGAGGGAATTAAGCAGGTAGACAAAGGGAAGCGTAGTCCCACGGCTACAGCGATCTGACCTAGGAAGGAAGCGGTAGGCTTTAAGAACAGAGTCACATGATGGTGGGGTAGATGACGTGGTAAGGGGATCTGCACTACCTGATTAGTCAGAGACCCAGGGGTTTGCAATCAATCACATGGGTAGCAGGGATCCTACTGGGGTTACATGCTCACACACACTGTGTGACCCAGATCCTCACCCTCCTGAGAAGGCTGTATGGGAAACACTTGTGTTTTGAGCCTGTCCACGAGGCAGCTGCTTCTCGTGACTCTCACATTCCTCTCTGTGCTGCCTGCTGGACTGCCATTTGTTACTGCCCGGCACCCCCGGACCCCTGAGCTACTCAACACCCACAGAGGGGTGAGTGTGAGGTTACCCACTTCTTGTTTTCCTGATGCACTGCCACATAGGCCATAAAGACAAGTCCACTTGTGGATGATTTGAGAAGATGTAAAAGCTTAAGTTATAGTAAGAGATCCACCTGGACTAAATAGGGGTCCGAATCTCCTTGTTTGACTGCAATTCTTTTGCTTTCTTTACCCTTACTTTCTGGATTTTTGAGAAAAGGTCTCACTGTATATCCCTGTCTGGCTTAGTACTCACCATGTAGCTAATGCTGGTCTGGAACTCACAGCAAGCCTCCTGCATCAGGCTCTTGAGTGCTGGGTTTATAGGAGTGTATCACATGCTTGGCTGATCTGAAATTCTTAATGCCCCAGATATCTGCAGACTGGTTAAAAGGTTTGCTCCCTTCTACCCATGCCTTGCTCTGATATGTCACTGTGTGGTTTTGGGTTCTGAGACAGTCTCATGCTTCAGGAGGATGTCACAGCTGAGGTTAATGCAGTGTGCAAACCCCTCCTCTGAGCCTGGAACTCGCTGATGGAAGTAAACACAGCCAGACTTGGCTACGGGACTGTGTATGAAGTCACTAATGTGGTAACTACAAAACAGTTTTCTAGAAACAATGGACTCTGAGAGCTTGCTGCCAAGGGAAGTAAAAGGGCAAGTGTGTTCCCCCCACGCCTGAGGAAGAAGGACTTTTCAGCTCAGAATTTTCTCTTGGGACACAAGTTGATGCTTTCAGTAGGGCCCCGGTGCAGAACCAAAGGTTCTTCCAGCGTAGCAACGCTTCACATGGAAGCCTGAACACAAAGCATGAGTTTAGGGCACAAAGGGGTGGGCCTTGAATGGCAGGCTCGTGAGTACAAATTTTAATAAACAGAGCTAAACGCTTTCAAACAATACCTGCTCATGTAGTTGATTCGTGCAGTTCTCAGTAATGTTTGTTCTGTGAGGTTCTGAACCAGCAAATCTGGAGTCGTTTCTGTTGTCTGAGGCTGTCATTTGCCCCACATGACAGTGTCCACTGAGCCTGAATTGACCCATCACCCTATGTGTCTGCTCAGGGACACTTTGACTAGTGGATACTGTTGATTCACTAACATCAAATCCATTATGCACATTTTGAAACATAATTTCTTTATTGATTCTGTGGGAATTTCACATCATGCTCCCCAATTCAGCTCATTTCCCAGTCCCTCCACATCATCGCTTTACCCTTGCAGCATTTCTCCCTAAAAGAAAAACAAAACAAAACAAAACAAAACAAAACCAACTGACCAACCAAACAATCCTCCATCTTTCCAACACCTCTTCATCCATCTCAGTGACGCTGGGGGCTGCGTTGTCTCACACAGTCTGTCATTTTTCCTATCAGCTTTATTTGCCAACGTTCACCGTGATGAGTCACTGGTCTGGTTCAGGCCTCTGGTTTCTGGCACACCATCATCACTGGACCTGCACCAAAACCCTTCTTGGATATCTGGTGAGCAACCCAGTCAAGGAGATCTTATGGGTATTGTTCCATAGGACCAGTCCCTTCACAAGCTCCAGTAGGTCATGGAGGGGGTAGATGTTTGGGTGGGCCAACCCAAAGCCCTGGATGTGGTCCTGGGTGGTAGTTGAGCTGGTCAGACCAGGCCACTGGGGTTGACCCCCTCAGGTGTGGGTCGGACCCAACTCCCCTACTCCCATACCATCAAGACCAGCTATCCCACACCTGTGGTGAGGAGTGGGACCATCTCTCCTGAGTGTATAGAGCCAGCTCTCCCACGAGGGTCAGGGCCAGCTCCCGCGTTGCAGTGTCTAGCAAAGTGCACAGCCAGCTTTCTCAGGGCCATTGAAGGTCAGGGCTGGCTCAGCCTGCCTCTTAGATTTCATCATACATGGTTCTTATGGCCCCTGTATCAACATGGACCACAGACATCAACACAGACCCCAGCTGCAGCAGAGTCACAAAGCCAGACATGCCCCTTGGCAGCAGCTCAGGCCTGCATATCACTATAGCCCATGTGGCAGCTCAGACAGCTTAGATAGTCATGGCCCCAGTGGCAGGGTGACCCTCAGACACCAACATGGCCCCAGGTATATGCAAGGCTTTCGTTGGTAGCAGGAGCCACAGACATCAACATAGACCCTGGCTGCAATAAGGACACAACCACAGACATGGCCCTCAGCTGCCACTCTGGCCTGGATGTCACCATGTAACCCAAGAGCAGCACAGGCCACTCAGATCTGTATGGCCCTGGCTGCAGCATGGCCCTCAGACACCAATATGGCCTCAGGTGGCGGCTCAAACCCTGGGTAGTGGCTTGGTCCTTGGTGGTAACAAGGCTCACGGACATCAACACAGATCCTAGCCACAGCAAGGCCATGTATACACCTATTTTCACCATACGACACATCACAGCTGCCTTGTACTGACTCACAATGTTGTGTCAGCCATAGTTTGTCTATTATCTTTGTGATTCCAATTCTGGGAATCTACACAAAGAAACTAACCTGAAATGTGGAAAAAGTATTCTGACGTGCTTGTCACGGCACTATTTATAGTAGAATGATAGTTGGAAACAGCTCAAATGTTTCACAAAATGGTGATGGGTAATTAAATCATTTATATGTATACATCCTTGCAAACCCATATATCAGTAAAACATGGTACAGCCATTTAGAATGATTATTAAGAATTCTATATAGCTACGTAAGAAAGTTGTTAGAGACTCACAGATTATTAAAAAGAAAATAAAATTTAATAGTGTTAGTAAGAACCTCTACAAATGAAAACCTAACATGAAAAAACAAAATGCTCAGTAGGAGTGTAAGAACATGTCAAGAGATTGGATATTTTCCCCTTTTAAATAAAGATATTTGGTGCAGGAGACTTGTCTGTTCAGTCAATCATGTTTTAAATAAATGCTGATTGGCCAGGTAGGAAGTATAGGCGGGTCAACCAGACAGGAAGTAGAGGCAGGGCGAGGAGAAAGTCTGGGAAGCAGGAAGCTTCCCTGGCATTCCTGCGCAGACCACCAAGGAGGCAACAATGTAAGCTGCCCAGCTGAGAAAAGGTACTGAGCCATGTGGCTAACATAGATGGGTTAATATAAGTTATAGTAGCTAGTAAGAAGCCTGAGATAATGGGCCAATCAGTTAATAACCTAATTTAGACTCTCTGTGTGATTTTCTTTGGGGCTTGCCGGCTGTGGGGTACTGGGTGGGACAGTAACCCCAACAAGCCAGCCCTCATGTTACAGATATTAAAACTGAATTTGGTAATAAAATTATGATTTAGTTAAAAGAGAAAGAAAATGTTCATAAATCATAGACAGAAGCTGGTAGGTAGAAGGAGAAGGGAAAAAAAGGCAGAGTAACCCAATATGGCTTTTTCTTTGCTTTAAAAGCATTCTTGTTTGTTCCGTGCTGAGGAACCTCATGCACTAGGCATATGCCTGTTCTTCATGGACCTGTGCTCCATCCTATTACAGCTCCCTCAGCGTCTCATTTCTAAATGCTGTCTCTCTGTTCTCAGGAGGGACCGTGTTTGGGGCATAAACAAGAGACTTGCTTTCTGTATCCTATGACTGGAATTATTCTTTCATTATTATTTTTTTATATTCAAGACAGGGTTTCTCTGTAGCTTTGGGGCCTGTCCTGGAACTAGCTCTCGTAGACCAGGCTGGCCTCGAACTCACAGAGATCTGCCTGCCTCTGCCTCCTGAGTGCTAGGATCAAAGGCATGAGCCACCACTGCCTGGCTATGACTGGATTTTTAAAACATTTGACCACATTTTTGTTCCATGTTTTTCCTGTGTATCAATCATTCTCTTTTGCTGAAACTTGCTGCACAAATTACTCCATGATCTTTTCCCCAGATACTCAGGACTCACAGCACAATCGGTACAAAGTGATATTTTACTTAAGATGCTCATGCCCCCCCTTTTTTTTTTTTAAAAAAAAGAGTACACATTAATAATAAATGGATTTCTAATTGTTCCAGTTCAGATCATTCAAAGGTCACTTGAAGTGAGCTCTCAGGACTTTTTTCTCTTAAGAGGAAAATGAATGGATGAATGAAGGGAGGAAGGAAAGAGCAAAGGAAGCTAGCCAGTCACGCTTTCTTCAAAAAGAACACAATGGAAAACAGGGTTGTTGAAGGAGCAAGCCTACGTGGAAAGCAAGATGACACAGAGTTGCTACATCTTAACCAGGCTGGAAGTACACATTTAAGGCTTGATTCGCAACTGTAGCTGATGCTAGATCAAGACTCTCAGAGTTTAGGCGCAGCCCTGTCCTACTGCTGCGCTATGGCCCTTGTTCTGGCCGGCTTCCTGAGATGCCGTGTTTTCAGCGTTCTCTGCGTATCTGTTCACTGCAGCGCCAAAACAGATTTCCTTCCAGACTGCTTTCTGTCTGGCTGTTGTACAATCACAAACAAACCACAATGGAAGTAATTTTTCAAAAAGCCTCAACTCTCAAATTTTCTATTCCATTTTATGTAGATGAGCCTTTGAATGAAAGTGTTGGGTTTTGAAACAATTTCTGAATGAAATCATCATCAAAATGTGTAACACACAGGTATCTCTAGCTTTTCTCCTTGATTGGCTCTTCAGACATTTATTTGTTGCTATTTTCATGCTTTTTTTTGGTTTTTCAAGACAGGGTTTCTCTGTGTAGACCCAACTGTCCCGGGCCTCGCTCTTTAGACCAGGTTGTTCTCAAACTCAAAGCGATCTACCTGCCTTTGCCTCCCGGAGAGCTGGCATTAAAGGTGTGTGCCAGGAGCGCCCAACTTAATACATTCTTTTTGGCCATCAGGGTTTTAGGACTTGACTCATTGATTGGTCTGTGGAAAAAGGCTGACGTCATGGGGAGAGGCTGACATTGTGGGAAGCTGAGGTTTGTTTTGAGGTCCATCAGGAAGGAAAGAGTCGCATAAACGTGTTCTGGAAAACTTGGTGAGTACAAGTCATTGAATTTGGACGGAATACAAGCCAGGGTGTTGGCCTTATGGAAGCTGAGAAGGGAAGCGCCCTCCCAGTGTCCCTGCCCCCTCAGTGATGAGCTGATAGGAGAGGGGCATGTGCAGAGAGAACTCGGTGAGTAAACTAGTTACGCAAATACCTTTTTTCGCTGCTTAGCTGTTGGAGATAAAATCACTTCCTTAAAGCTAGTTCTATCTCTATTAAAGCATCAGTGAAACAAGCGAAGAGAAATAGAGAAACTGAAGGGGAGCGTCAGCCTGCAGTTTTCTTTCAGGCAGCTCTCCTCTAGTGGAGTTCTCATTGACCTAGAACCTAGAGACTGTGCTATGTCTGTTCTTGAGCAGCCCTGGTGAGGAAACCTATAGAAATGTGTCTGGCCGTCAGTGGTGACTGGGTGCTGCATAGTCTCCTCACGCCAAGCTACCCAATAGGTGTCTCAGTTCTAGCTGCTTCCAGAATCCCAGACACACCTGTTGCCTGGGAACCTTTGCGTACCCAGCCTCCTGAATATAGCCAAGTAAGGGAAAGCTAGGCTAATGGCAATCTAAAGTGGGGAGGCCACTGTGGGCTCTACATTTTTCTGGGCTCACCTCCCTGCCTCTCCCCTCCCCTTTCAAGCCTCCCCCAATGTCCCTATGCTTCCAATTTACTCAGGAGATCTTGTCTTTTTATACTGTCTACTTCCCATGTAGATTAGATCTATGTAAGTCTCTCTTAGTGTCCATATTGTTGTCTAAGTTCTCTGGGATTGTGGTGTAGTAGGCTGGCTTTCTTTGTTTTATGTTTAAAAACCACCTTTGAGTGAGTACATTAGGTTATTAACTGATTGGCCCATTATCTCAGGCTTCTTACTAGCTCTGATAACTTATATTAACCCATCTATGTTAGCCACATGGCTCGGTACCTTTTCTCAGCTGGGCAGCTTACATTGTTGCCTCCTTGGTGATCTGCGCAGGAATGCCAGGGAAGCTTTCTGCTTCC
>JAQHUG010000002.1:1709660-1748627 GCA_028555095.1 Dicrostonyx torquatus | reverse complement strand
GACTTGAGTTTTGTGCATGGTGATAGATATGGGTCTATTTTCATTCTTCTACATGTTGATATCCAGTTATGCCATCACCACTTGTTAAATTGTTTTCTTTTTTCCATTTGATATTTTTTGGTTCTTTATCAAATATCAGGTGTTCGAAGATGTGTGGCTTGATATCTGGGTATTCTATTCGGTTCCATTGGTCCTCCTGTCTCTTCTTATACCAATACCAGGCTGTTTTCAGTACTGTAGCTCTGTAGTAGAGTTTGAAGTCAGGGATTGTGATGCCTCCAGATGTTATTGTATTGCCCAGAATTGTTTTGGCTATTCTGGGTTTTTTGCTTTTCCAAATGAAGTTAAGTACCGTTCTTTCAAGGTCTTTGAAGGTTTTTCCTGGGATTTTGATGGGCATTGTGTTGAATCTGTAGATTGCTTTAGGTAAAAATTGCCATTTTTACTATATTAATTCTGCCTACCCAAGAGCATGGGAGGTCTTTCCACCTTCTGGTGTCTTCTTCAATTTCTTTCTTCAAAGTTTTAAAGTTCCTGTCGTACAAGTCTTCCACTTGTTTGGTCAGAGTTACTCCAAGATATTTTATGCTATTTTTGGCTATTGTGAAGGGTGTTGATTCTCTGATTTCTTCCTCAGCCCTTTTTTATCATCTGTGTACAGGAGGGCTACTGATTTTTTTGAGTTAATCTTGTATCCTGCTACATTGCTGAAAGTGTTTAGGATTTGTAGAAGTTCCTTGGTAGAATTTTTTGGATCACTTATGTAAACTATCATATCATCAGCAAACAGTCAGAGTTTGACTTCTTCTTTTCCAATTTGTATCTCTTAATCTCCCTTTGGTGTCTTATTGCTCTAGCTAGGACCTCAAGAACTATATTGAATAGGTATGGAGAGAGTGGACAACCTTGTCTTGTTCCTGATTTCAGTGGAATCTTTGGGAGTTTCTCTCCATTTAGTTTGATGTTGGCTGTTGGCTTGCTGTATATTACCTTCATTATGTTTAGGTATGTTCCTTGTATCCCTGCTCTCTCTAAGACCTTTATCATGAAGGGATGTTGTATTTTGTCAAATGCTTTTTCAGCATCTAATGAGATGATCATGCGGTTTTTATTTTTCAGCTTATTTTATGGTGAATTATGTTGACAGATTTTCATATGTTGAACCATCCCTGCATCTGTGGGATGAAGCCGACTTGGTCATGGTGGATGATGGTTCTGATGTGTTCTTGGATTTGGAAGTTTCCTTTTTATCCACACCGTCAGCCCTATGGCTCCCAATGCCATAACAGAATTCTCCTGCTGCATATACTTTCTTGTAGTTGGCTCTGGCCTCATTTTCCAGCTTGCAGTCTTGTCTCCTTTGAATATACCTTCCTCAAACGTATGAAAAAATAGGCATCTGGAATCCATGGTGGATGCTCAGAGGGTTAGCGTGCTGGCCACCAAGTGTGGTGACCTGAGTTGGATCCCTGGGGACCAAATGATAGGAGAGAACTGATCCACAAGTTGTCCTCAGACCTCCCAGGTTGTGGATTTCAGATCTGAGGTGTCTTTCTTGGTTTTGGTGACAAGTGATACACCTGATGCCCTGATGCATAGAGCATTGTGATTTGACTCTGTGCCTTTTTTTAAAAAAAATATAATGAATCCTCTATTCCCCTTACTAACGTCATTGATTCCTAAAAGCTGCCTTTCAACAACTATTCTGTGAGTTTGTTCCTGAATGCAGGACTACTCTGCACAGAACACTCATGTTAAATCTATCTTTTCAAATGTGTTCCTGTGTCCTCAACCCTCACTGGCTTATGAGTATCTTTATAGCAGCAACCCATGCTTGGAACATTGGCGGCTTGAGAACCGGACATAGGGGCGTGTGAGTGGAGAGCAGGTGCCTTCCTCAGATTCCCCGTAGTCCTGACACGATACCTTAAATAGATGTAGAATCAATTATATTGTTTGACTAACCTAAAGTTGGATTCCAAGTTAAGTTTATTAGACTAAGGTACGGAAAAATAGAAACCAGATTGTTGATCTTGCTGCCAGTATTTTTATGTTACAAATACCCCATATTTGAATTAAATCTGGGTCCAGCTTAGAGGTAGACCCAGACAAACAATCCAGATTGGGAGCATGAATAAGTGCCAGGGCTCCAGCAGGACAAACAGCCTATCAGCCAAGAGTCTCTTCCTCACAGATGTCAATTAATCATTTGTTAATTAAAATTAAATTCATTACTACTAGCGTGTGTTTACTATCCATGTACCTAAAGTATAATGCATTGAGACCTAAGGATGTTCCATCATTGTTTTTAATCTGGCAATTTTTTTTTGGCTAGGTTTTCTTCACTAAGTCATTAACTTTCTCTGAAACTATTTATTTATTCATCTAAAAACTAACCCTCCCCCTACCATACTAGATAGTGATGAGAACCAAATGAGGTATGTCATGAGCTTTGTAAACCATAAATCATTGTAAAATTTAGGTATTATAATTATAACTCACATGGTTTCTTAACTCCTCCTGTGATTTAGGAGGAAGTAGTGTAATAAGATTATATAATTGGAGGGAAATATCCACAGATTCAATTATGTTTTATCTTTCCAGGTACTTGTTCATGTAATTGTTAACCTGCATCCACTTCAAAAATTATTTTTATCCAGTGAAGCCTCAAAACACTTCAGTCAGAAACAACCTCTTCCTTCACAAAGTTCAAATGTTTTGTTATTTTGATAGTCTCAAACCTGATGCCTTGAACATGCTTTTAATTCTTGGTTGTTCAGGTTTTCCTTCCTTCCTTCCTTCTTCCTTCTTCCTCCTTCCTTCCTCCCTCCCTCCCTCCCTTCCCTCCTCCCTCCCTCCCTCCTTCCTTTCTTCCTTCCTTCCTTCCTTCTTCCTCCTTCCTTCCTTCCTTTCTTTTCTCAAACCTATGCTTCCTAGGAGTGTCACCTTCCCTTCTAGAGTGCTGAGATTACAGGTGTGCACCACCATGCCTGGTTTGCTGTGTTTCCTTATGAATAAAACTTTGGTCTACAGAGAAGTTGAAATTGTGTTTGTCTGTGTGTGTGTCTGTGTGTGTGTGTGTGTGTGTGTGTATGTATGTATGTATGTGCGCGTGCACACACATGTGGAGGGTAGAGATGAAATCCAGCATCTTCCTTAATTCCCCTACACTTTATTTCTTGAGACAGGATCTCTCACTGAATCTGAAGCTTACTGGTCAGCTGGGCTGGATGGTCAGTGAGCTCCAGGGGTCCTCCTGCCTGTCCCACACCCCGACCTCAGTGTTGGAGCTACAGATGTGTGCTGCTGTGCCTGGCTTTTTTACATGGGTGCTAGAGATCGAAACTCAGGTCTGCATGCTGCCTCACAGGTCCTTTACTCATCAAAGCATCTCCAAAGGTCAGTGACAGGAAATACTTTTCCTGTTACAGATTTCTATGGACATGTGCATATGCCTATTCATGTGTGTATATGTGTGGATCATGTATGTTTATGTGCAGATTGATCTCCACCTCACTGGGAGCTACATTTCTTCATTTCTAACAGAACATGTATTTCCTTATTGCTATTATATTTATTTCTAGATTATACCTTGTAGTAGAATGAATAATTGTACCAAAAGATATCAGTTCTACTCCTAGACTTGTAACTGTTGCTATATGGAAAAATGGGACTTTGTGGATGTGATTAAGGATTTGTGGGTAGCATATGTGTATGCGTGCACGTGTGCGTATGCGTGGTGTGTAGATTTGAAAACATGCCCTCATGCTTGCCTGGTAAGCACCTTATTGACTGAGCCTTCTCCCCAGTCTGTGGTTATGAAATTTGAGATGGAGAACTTCTAGATTATGCAATCACAAATATCCTTAAAGAAGAATGACAATGGTAGACTTAATACAAAGAGAGGGGATAACATGGCCCCATGCTAAGAAGTGCTGACAGCCACCAGTTCAAAGAAGGAAGAAATGATTCTCAACCAGAACCTTCCGAGGGACTGTGGCCCTGCACGTCTTTATTCAGCGCAATGAGATGCCTTGAAGAATTTTTACTGATAACGTTGTAAGAGAATCCATTTCCGTTGTTAAGCTGTGACCCTTGTGAGAATGTGCCATAGAAGCATGAGGAAAACTTTCACGGGATCGAGGGAGAAGGACACTTGGCTAGAACCATAGCCTTTTCTCCACACAATTAGCAAAAGTATCTTTTGGAGTCCTAGTCAAATGCCTGGAATGCTGGTAGAAAGAAGGATGAAGGGAGTAAGAAACCTCACCTCCTGCTGCAAGAGCCCATTGTCTGGTTGAGGAACTAAGACGAGTAGATGCCAAGTAGTTGACACACAACTGAAGACAATGGCTTAATAGAAGGACAGTGTTCCGCATGAGAACGTGACCAAATGAGCAAACTCAAGGCCAGGATGAAGGAGGTGGGGCAGGGGCAGGAAGTCTGGAAATGCTTGGCACAAAGAGCTTACGGCAGAAGGGAGTGGGAATAAGCCCCACAGTTAGGAAGGGCTCCTTGGCAAAGGGAAGTGAAGCCATGGGATATGGGCTAATTTGAGAACTTAGAGGGCACCGTCCCCGAGGAGGGAAATGGTGGTTTCCTAGTCCCCATAAGCTTGTTTGGTCTGAGGGGATAAGTGCCCTCTAATTTGCTTACTGGTCTCATTTCTTCTAACATATTGTTAGTTATGAGATTTTGGAGAAAGGTTTTCCTCTGAGACATGGTTGAGGCATGTGAGTTGCTTAGGTAACAAGGAAACTCTGGGAAGACATGGCTCTTTTACCTGATAGTTCCAATTACATGTGACTGAAGGATCCCCAGGTCTCAGCAGCTTGTGACTTATTCACAAGAGCATCATTTCTTCAGGACTCGCGATACCTGAAACCCATTTTCCTCACTGTGTTTTGGGTATCCTGAAGGAAGGGAGATATCCATGGAGCCTCAACTTTTTGGAGCTCCTGGAATTCTCCAGCTCAACATGGCCTTGGTATTCTGAGAGCAGGCTGTAAGGGAGGCCCCAAGGCCACACCCAGCATGGACAATCACAGATGCTATTGTTAGAAGGGCATGCCTCTGGTTCATGCACCAGCGCCTGTGTCAGAACAGGGGCGTTTAAAGCAAGATTCCCACATGGAGGGGAGGGGAAGGGTTGCACACACGCGCGCGCGCGCGCACACACACACACACACACACACACGGAATCAAGACACTCGGGTAACTATAAAAAGCAATAGGGATCTCCAACATTGTCCAGTTCAATGCCCAGTTTTCCTAGCCCTCTTTAACTTGGAGAGGGCACTCTCACCAAATGTTCAGACAGCTTTTATTGGAACGTGGAACACTGAGCAACTACAAAATACAAATCACTAGTTCAATTATAATTTTCCGTTTTCTCCAAAACAACATGTTCATTTCCCTTTCATATTCACAGCAAATAGTCATTCTAATGATTGTTTCCAGAGAAGAGAAATGTGTTGTAGAAAATTTCCGTTATCCTTCTTCCAACTCTCTGATAAATAAAATCCCATTCCCACCATCTACCATTACGTATTTGCTATATCCCAAATGAATTTTCATATGCACTTATTCATTCTACAAATCATTTTTGGCTGGGAAAGGGGTGGATGGAACCCTGGGCCTGCCATATGCCGGGTAAGTGTTCTATCATTGGACAATAGTCCTAGTTCTTGGTCTATCATGACATCATCTCACTGTGTATCCCAGGTTGGCCTTAAACGTATGATTCTCCTGCCCCAGCATCCTGAATATGAGTATTACCACAAATGTCATTGTACCCAGCCATTCAGGAAACATTTTTCAGTGCCTACTGTGTTCTGAGCACTACTCTAGATTCTGAAGATGAGGCAATGGGCAAAGTAAGTAACCCTTTCTCTTGTGAGTTACTGTCTTTTGTCTGGTATTTGCTGTCTATATTCTGGCGAAAAGTAGTCACACATAGCAACAGCACCATGCTGGTTGATAAGATTTGCTGAGAATAATTTGAAAAGAGGAGGGGATAGAGAGTACCAGAAAGTTGGGAAGTGAGGCTTTCTCAAAAAGAAAGAGCTTGAGCAAATCCTGAATCCAAGACAGGGCTTTCTCGGACCCAACTACCTTTCCTTCAGTGCCCTAAGCCCTCTTACTGCATTTGGAGATTGAGTCTTCCCAGTTTACTAAGCAAATGGCAGTCAGTTCCTGTCAATCTTTCCCAGCCTTCCTGGCAGTTTCATGCGCTACCCACAGAGTCTAAGCCAACGGGCTGTGAGCAGACGCAGTGTGTACAGCTTCCAGGTCGCCTCCATCCAGACAGGCAGGCACCTTTTCCTGCTAACTGGGAAATGGTCATCCTCCACCCCCAAGAGACTCTGGATACCACGAATTGAGCTTGGCAGGGATGATTTATTATCTGTTATTATTCATTATCTTTATGCATTTTCTTGAGAGAAATAAAACTCTGTTCTTAAATTTAAGCTACTGAAGCTTATTAAAATAACTGAGATCGTTTGAAGAATAGGCTGAGTTGACGTCTAGATAAGCAAAGGCTTCATGAAGGAAGTTACTCAGAAAGTTCAAAGAGCAGCAGGGAGGTCAGCGCGGTGGGGTGGAGTAGCAGGGGAGGTCAGAGAAGCTTGGGAAGACAGAACGTGGAGACCTGTGGACCTCCTTTAAGCTTTGGACTTCATTCCCATAAGGTGTGAATGAAGCACGCGAGCCAAGGAGGGGCGGTGTGAGTTCTCTGCTCAGAAGGAAAGGTTGCTGTGGTGAAAACAGAACAGAGAGACAGAAGTACTGAGGCCAGGTTAATAGTATGCCTTACGCAGTAGTCCAGGCAAGACGGTCTGGCTATTTGGATAAAGATAGAAATAATAGATTTTTACAAAGTTTATTTTTTCACATACAAATGCTTAGATGTGTTGACATATAAACATGAAAAAATGAGAGTGAAACATGAAGTACAAAGGAAAAGCGATCACTATGATAACTAGAATTATGTGCGAAATTTGGAAGATTGGGTAGAAAGAGGGTCTCATAGAAAGAGGGTCTCATTTTTTTTTTTCCTGAGCCTCATACGACTGCCTCTTTGTATGAGTATACTTAGTTTTTATCTCAGCTGTCAATCAAGTTGCAGAAAGAGTTCAGCCCCAGCAGCCTGCATTTGACCCAGCACTAAGTGCCCTGCTCTGTTTTGACCATTACTTTGCCCATTGGCCATTTAGGGGCATGCTTGCAGACGACGGTCGATAGAGATCTCTGAGTGATGGGTTTCACTTATCTCCTTTCTCAAAGGCACTCAGCGAAAGAGAAGGAGAAGGGGGCCATGGAATCAATGTCAAAGATCTGTGTTGTAATCGGAGAAAGGATGGCAGGAAGAAAAATTGGACGTCTTTGGTTGACCGCAAGAGCGAAAGCAGAGCTGCAAGAAGAGACAGCAGAGGGAAGGCATAGCAGTGACTGGCTGCTCGGCAAGGGCAAGTGGAAAGGTTGACCTTGTGTCCCCTTTACCTCTGCACAGGACATTCATTTTGTGTTCAGTGACTTGCCTGTAAAATAGATGTAAGGAAGCATGGTTAACGGAACTTCAGATCTTTAAAGATACAGTTCTAAATTAGACTTGGTGCCAGTTCAGTTGTTCTTATAAGGAGTATCCTAATTGGGTATCTATTGTTTCGATAAAGACCATGAGCAAAAACAACCTGGAAGGGAAGGGTTTGTTTGGCTTATGTTTCTGTGTCACGGTATATCACCAAGGCAAGGCAGGACAGGAGGAACTGAAGCAGAGGCCATGGAGGGATGCTGCTCATTGGCTTGATATCCACGGCTTGCTCAGCCTGCTTTATTGTACAACCTAGGACCACCTGACCAGGGGTGGCAATACCCACAGTGGGCTGGGCCCTCTCACATCAACTGTTAATCAAGAAAATGCATCTTCGTCCCCCTAGACTTACCTGCAGGCTAACCTTAGGGAGACGTTTCCCCAGCTGAGTTTCCCTCATCTCAAATGACTCTAGCTATGCCAAGGTGACAAACATTTAACTAACACAGGAAGTATGGTAGATGTGACTGTAATCCCTGCTCAAGGTCACTCAAATGACTTACATGGGAAACCCTTTTTATCTGGAGAGTGAAAAAATAAGCATGCCAGTCTCAAGCCATCTAGGGTCACCCAAAGCCAAACTTCTGGGGTATTTGGGGGTAAGGAAAATTTATTTTCTAAAAGACTGCTACCTAAATAGAAATGATTGAAATCTGAGCAGGATGGTCAGAGATTACAAGAAGTATGTAGTACTACACTAGCTATGGTAAAGAAGGACAAAGGAGAAATATGTTTCAGATCAGGTGAGCCACAGGTCAGATGCACATTTAATCAAGTACAAGCATTTTAGTCGGAGTCCTGGAAGATGAATTACATCTAATGATCAGATTCAGCATGAATGCCGAGATGACTAGCACCGTGTGTGTGTGTGTGTGTGTGTGTGTGTGTGTGTGTGTGACAGTGTGTTTGTGAGGGCGTGTATGTGTCATAGGACAACCTCAAATGTGGCCTTACACTTGATTTGAGACAGTCTCTCTTGTTTAGGGCTGCATGGGCCAGAGTAGCTGGCCCATGAGCCTTTCATGTCTCCTGTCTCTACCTCCTATTTCCCTGTAGGGTATGCTGGGATTACAGACACCTGCATTTCTTCATCTGCTTTTTAATTGTGGGGTCTGGGCATCCAGACTCAGGTCACCAGGTTTGTGTGGTGAGAACTTTACCCACTGAGCCATCTCCACAGGCTTACATACACATTTCTATGTAGAAGGTTTCCTAGAGCACAGGTGATAGAGGATAAAAATGGATACTTTATGAATTTAAAAATCAGACCTTTTCCTGTTTATGCTCATGTCTAGCTTTTTTGGTTTTTGTTTTCTTTTGAGATAGAGTCTCACTATGGATGGCCTGGAACTCCCTATGTCGACCAGGCTGGACTTGAACTTACAACGATTCCCCTGTTCTGCTTCTGGAGTGCTAAGATCATACATGTGTAACAACTCCAGGATTGATCTGTTCTGCAGTCAAGATTACTAAAGCAAAGTGGTTGCTTTAAAATCTATGTGCAATCACGACTTCATGTCATGATTACCTAACACTCTTATAGATCATGTGTGATGTACAAATCAGTCAGCTAGATACAGCTCACCTCTTTTTTAAAATACTGGAGTCAAACCCAAGGTATTCACAAATCCCAGGCAAGCCCTCTTGCTTAGCAACATTGCCGGTTCCACTAGTTTTTTAAAAAATTAACTTTACTGTCCAAAGTTTTTTATTAGAAGAATTATTTCAGTATTAATTATTGTGAATAGTTATATTTTTCTCATGTCTCTAAATACTTTATTATTCTTAAATTATCTTTAAGATCTTACTTTAATTTTTGTATCCTAATGAAATATGTCATCATCACCCTTGAAAACAAGGTTTTTGGAATTCTGAAGGAAGACAAAGATGATTTATTTATTTATTTATTTACCTACTAGCTGTTGAAAATGTCCTCACTGAACTCAGTGTTTACAAACACCTGGTCATATATTAGGGACTGTGAAGAAGTCAAAGATGTAGAATCAGTGAAGTTGAACAGTATTCCTATGTGGAAAGTGGAACATGACCTTTAACAGAAAATAAAAATTTAGAGGGCTCGTGAGATAGTTCAATGTGTAATGGCACTTGCTGCCAAATGTGACAACCTAAGTTTAACCCCCAGGACCCAAATGGCCGCAGAAAAGAACGGATTCCTATGGATGTCCTCACCTCTACCCTTGTATTAACATGTGACACCATGCAACACACCCATCATAAACAAACAAATGACTGTAAAACAAAACCCTATATGCTTAAAAAGGTATAAATATATCAGAACTTCTTCTAATTGATTCTTTGTGAATTTTGAATTGTACACACCAACCCCATCCATATCTAGCTTTTACCCTTTTACCTCACCCCAAAACAAAATAAAAAAAAAATCTCACTGTGGGAGCCATGGTGTGTTACACAGTATACCCTTTTGTCCAAATGGCTTTACTTGCAAATGTTCATTGCAATGGGTTGTTGGTCAGGTTCAAGGACACTGGCTACTGGCACATCTGGCTACTGGCACATCATCAATACTGGACCCTCACAGAGACTCCTCTCAGATGTCCTGCTGCTGCCCTGAGTCATGGAGATCCTATGGCCATAGTTCTGCAGGACCAGTTCCTTCACATGCTCCAGTAGGTAATAGATGGGGTAGATGTTGGGGTGAGCCAACTCAAAGCCCTGGATCTGGGTCTGTGTGGTGGCTGATGATCAGCCTGCCAGTTCTTTCGTGCCCTTGCTACCAGGGCCAGGTCTCCTGCCCTTACATTATTAGGGCCAGCTCTCCTGAGCTGCCCCAGTGAAACATGGCCAGCTCTCATGGGTGCCGCAGTGAGCAAGGGATGGGGATAGCTTAGCACAGCATGGATGTCTGCATGACCTTTGGTGGTAACCTGAACCATGGACATAGACACAGACTCCTGCTGCATTAGGGCCACAAACCCAGACATGGCCCTCAGTGGCAGCACAGGCCTCGCACATCTGGCTGTTCCTTACAGCCATGGAGTCTTCAGCTCCTCCTCTCTTCATAGTCCACAAACTGCTTTTCTTTCCTTTTTCTCTCATCTCTCCACCACGTACTTGCTCATTGTAGTGACAACTGCCCTGGCCAGTGCTGGCAGAGCAGTGGGCTTGGCCTGTGTCCGCTGGCTGCCTTCTGCCCTAGCTTGCCAGCATTTGAACTCTTATGTTCTATTGGTGGGAATGCAAAATGTTGTCATTGCTATGGAAATTAGTATGAAAATTTCTCAAAAAAGAATCATTTGGCCTATTGTTTTCAATTCTGGGTGTAAGCCTTAAAGAAAGCAAAAAGTCAAGCAAGTATCTGTTTGCCTGTTGTATTAGTTCGGGTTCTCTAGAGTAACAGAATTTTATACAATGAATCTCTCTCTCTCTCTCTCTCTTTCCCACTCCACCCACTGTGTAATTTATTAGAATGACTTACAGGCTATGTCCAGCTTATCCAACAATGGCTGCATCTTAGTAGAAGGTCCAAGAATCCAGTAGTTTTCCACCCCACAAGGTTGGATGGCTCAGCTGGTCTTCAGTATAAGATAGAATTCTAAAAAGGTAGGCTGCAAAGTCAGTGAAGGAGTGAACTTTCTAGCGAGGAGAAAAGAAGCAGGCAAAGAGAAAAGCTTTCATCTTCCATTTTCTTACACAGGCAGTCAGCGGTAGGCACAGCCCAGATTAGAAGTAGGTCTTCCCGTCTCAAGTTAAGCAAAAATCCCTCACAGGTATGGCCTTTTTTTGTGTTTTGTTTAATTCTAGAGAACGTCTAGTTGAAAACCAAGAGTAGGCATCACATCTGAGTTTGTATCAGGTCTTAAGTTTATATCATAATACTTAAGAGACCACCTGAGTGTCTGTTGGCAGAGAACAGATACAGAAAATGTGGGTTGAACCATATGGAATATTATGTATCCTTAAAATGTAAGGATTTACTATAATATGAATGAACCTTAAAGACAAGAAGTTTGTCTTGGGATTTCTATTGCTGTGAAAAGACACCATAACCATGGCAACTCTTATTTACCTGAGGCTAGCTTACAGTTCAGAGGTTTAGTGCATTATTGTCATGGTGGGAAGCATGGAGGCATGCAGGCAGACAGGGTGCTCGAGAAGGAGTTGAAAGTTCTATATTCAGATCTGTAGGCAAGAAGAAAATGCAAAACACTGGCCTGGGTTGAGCAACTGAAATGTCAAAGCCCACCCCCAGTTACTCACTTCCTCCAGCAAGGCCACATCTCCTAAACTGCCAGTCCCTATGGGCCTCTGGGGCCATTTTTATTCAAACTACCACAAAACTAAAAGAACTAAAGCAGTGAAGAAGGGACAGTTAGTGTATACTCACATGCAACAGTCATGTGACAGAAAGTAGGATAATGGATGCCAGGGGTTGAAGGCAGGGATAAGAGCCGAGCTAATAATTCATTCGTTTTGAATTTCAGTTGTACAAAATGAAAATAGTTCTAGAAGTGGCTGGTAGTTCACAAAAAGAAATTGTAAAACCTCCATGCTTTGTAAAACCAGCAGCTATTATTTTCTCTTCAGATTGAAGAATCTAATTCTATATTTTGCTCACAGAGTAATACCTTAATATAATGCTTCAGATTCCCCACTGCCCTAACCCTCTGCTTGCTGCCGCATTCCAAGAATTCCTGTCCTAATTAACATTTCACTCTAATAAGATAGCTCTGTCTTCTGAAGTGTGGACCCATCAGTTGTTGGCATCTCCTGGGATTTGGCCAGATATAACCCAGCTAACCGCAGTGGACAGGCAGCCTGGGGGAGCTGGTGGGAAACAGACTCAGCAGACAGGTTCCCAAAGGGAATGTGGTTGGCAGAGAGCAGGGTGGCAGTGAGCACTGGGGTGGGTCTCTGCAATCAGCAGGGGTCTGAACTCAGAATCTGGGCAGGTGGAAAGAACATGTGACCGGCCCTTCTCACCTCACCGTCACTGCCGAGGACATCCACCATTCTGGATCCCAAGCACGGCGACGATGTGTTCACCCCTAAAAAAAAAAAAATGCTCCAAAAAGGTTAGATAAAATTACAATATGCAGGCTGACAGAGATTCCTGATCTTGGCTGAAAAGTCAGAAGATGAGAAATTGGCCACACTCTTCTCTGGTCTTCAGATGGTGACTCACTCCCCCAGCAGGTTGTCGGTCTGAGAACCTACTACACAGGCAAGGGTAGTCTACTCTTCCTTTCTCACACGGAGAACAACATGCCCGACAAACTTTGCAAGAGGAAGCCAATATGGAGGTTTCTTTAAAACACAGGCGCATTATATGTTCCAGAAATGTTCAGCTCCTTGTGTATGTGAAGCCATGTCAGAACACAGATGTGCTCTCATGATTATTGCAGCACTATTGACAATAGATAAGAATTGTCTATCCATGGAGTAGGTGGATAAAGAAAACACAGCAATATACGCCACAGAACTCAGCAAAATCAAGAATTACATCATTTATAACTACAACATGGAAGGAACTGTAGATAATTGTATTCCATGAAGTAAGCCAGGTATAGGAACTTAAGTGTCATATGACCTTACTCATATTTGATTCTATGGCTTGCATGATTGTCCCATAGACGTCCATGTAATAAAGCTTAGTCCTCAGCCTACAGCATTTAGAAGATAGTGGAACGTTAACAAGCTGGGGCCTGGTTGGAATGGAAGTCTTCGGTCATATAGAGGTATTCCTGTAACTAGAATATCAGGAACCTTAGCCTTCTTCCTCTCATTGCTACCCTGAGGCCATAGGCAAGCAGCTGCTTCTCTGTGATGTATGCCTGGACACCCACCTCAAATATCAGTGCCAATGACATGGAGCAAACCTTCCAAATCCAAGAGCCAAAAAAATACCTCTTAATTTATTTTTGCTTATTTAGGTGTTTTTGGTTTTTTGGGTTTTTTTTTTTTTTTTGTCATGCTGTGAGCTGAACCCAGAACCTCACACATGCTAAGCCACATCCCTCGACGCAGCCAGGAGGATACCCCTTCCTCTTTTCAAATAGACCATCTCACTTAAAGAAGGCATTCTGTTACAATGTCAATTAAATGAAAACTGACTAACATGTGGAGACGGAAAGTGTGGTTCTTACACAGCAGAGAGCAGAACATCGGTTGTGGTGACCTGAAGATTCGTGGGAAGAGGGACTGAGAAAGGCTGGCCAATGTGTTGTCTGTTATAGTTCTGAGGCTGTATGTTGCGGTTTTATCTGCACATGAGCACCTGGCTATGGGAGAAGAGGCACCTCCGCAGGGTTTGCCCATGTTCTCCTGGACACTCCCCCTCTGCCTTGCAGACACAGTGACCTTGAGAGGGTCCCTCTGCAGAGGAGCTGAGAAAGGTGATGGCCTGGGTATAAACAGGCTTTCATTGCAAAAGATGGAACTGGGAATAAAGAAAGGACTGGGAACAGTGGAGAAAGGAGATTGGGGATATTCAAGAGGAAAAAGATGAATTCAAGGGACATTAATCCTGGGCTAGGGAGATGGCTGTCAGCAAAGTGCTTGATTTGTGAGCACAAGGACTTACATTTGAGCCACAGGACTCAGTGCCAGCATCATGAAGGTGATGGTAGTGCTGTCTTGGTTACTGCCCTATTACTGGAAAGAGACACCATGACGAAGGCAACAATTATAAAAGAACATGTTTAATTGGAGCTTGCTTAAACTTAGTGTTAGTCCATCATCATCATGGTAGAGCACGGCAAGACACATGGCGCTGGAGCAGTCACTGAGAGCTATATCCTGACCTGCAGCCAAAACAGGAGACAGAGATACAAAGAGACACAGACTCAGAGAGAGAGAGAGAGAGAGAGAGAGACACCCTGGACCTGGTGTGAGCTTTTGAAACCTCAAAGTCTGTCCCCAAGTGGCATATACTTCTTCCAACAAGGCCATGTCTCTTATTCCAACAAAGTCACACCTCCTAATCCTACTAATCCCTCTCAATTAGTGTCTCTCTTTGATGATTAAGCATTCAAATGTATGCACATGGAGGTGGTGGGGTGTGAGGGTGGGGACATCTTTATTCAAACCACCACAAAGGTGAGCCCCTGGAGCTTGCTTGCTAGTCTAGACTACTTGTCCAGTTCCGGGCCAGCTAGACATTGTGTTTTAAAACAGGGGTGGGGGGCTGGAGAGATGGCTCAGTGATTAAGAGCACTGACAGATCCTTATCTGGATTTCAGAAACTTTCTGGTATGGAGTGATACACTGTATCTCCCAGTTGCTAAGAACTATGAAATTCAAACTGGAAGAAGGAAATCCATCAGGACCTGGTCCCATGATTGGGAGGAGGGGGGGGATGACAGAATAACACTCCAAAGGTATTTGATCTTAAAAAGTTGCCTTGTCCATGGTGCAGACTGGCACCCACCAGGAAGCCAGGTGCAACAACTACTGAGCGGGTGACAGATAGGAGATCGAGGCTCAGAGGAGTCTGGGAAATCGCTCAGATCAGTAAGTGACAGGGCTGTGACTTCAGCCACCTGCTGGCCTCCACACACGGCTCTTCCTCCACTGTGTGAACTTTTGCCCTTCCAAAAATGCATTTACAAGGATACTGGTCCTTGAGATCCCACTAAGAAATTGCCCTAGTCATTTATGTAGCTACCTCCATACTTTGCCACACATCTCTGAGGTCTGGATGAGAACAAGAAAGTGTATCACAGAGCTGTTGGTGGAGGTTGCTCGTTCACTTCCTGGCCACCTGGACCTGAAATAATCACACAGAAACAGTATTATTACAACAGTGTTTGTCCTATTAGCTCACGTGTCTTATTGGCTAACTTATATCTTAAATTAACCCATTCCTATTATTTTATATTTTACCATGAGGCTTGTGGTTAGCAGCTTCTTTCTCCTCCAGTGGTTACATGGCTTCTCCCTGACTCCACCTACTCTCTCTTCCTCTATCTGCTTGGAAGTCCCGCCTTGCCCTGTTCTGTACAATAATAGGCCCAAAGCAGCTTTTTTATTAACCAGTGGTATTCACAGCATACAGAGGGGAATCCCACATCACAGGGCGATCCAGAGAACCCTGTTCCAAAAGCCAGAAATCTGTGAATATAAATCAGGTATAAAGCTTTGTCTTGGACCCATAAGAATAACATTTGCCAAGTCACACCTAATCCCATGTTTTTCCACCGTTTTCTTTTAGAAGGGGAAGAATAATCAGAAGATCATGTTTCAAACAAACATACTTCAAGAACTTTGACCTAGTTTAATGTAAAGACTTCGGAGGGTCTTAAGCAAGATGACTTAGTCTATAGCAGGGTGGCTGGGCATTTTGCTGCTTTTTGTGTCTAATCAACAAAGGGGCCGATACTCATTGAACATGCGAGATGAAGAGGAAAGTCACCTGCCCCTCATCACTGGCTTCATAGGATTTGGTGTGTGTTTCCTGATGGATTAATCCTACACTCTGTGATTGTGACATCCTAAAGGGTGAAAGGGAAGCAGAACCTTCTAAAGAGAGCCAATGACTCCAAGAACCAAACCTCTGGAGTGCAGCTGGCTCAAGAGGCAGAACGTTCTACACAGAACAGCCCATAGAACAATTTCTTTCATTTTGCTGATGTGCAAAATATTGCTCATTTCTGATTCAGGGCACACAAGTCAGCGGATGGCAATTGTCAGGAATGAACTTGGGCTGTACCTTTCAGAAAGCACTGCAAATATGTCTCCAGCTGCATTAATGATGCCATTCTCTCCTGCATATTCACTGGTAACCACTGCTCATGGAGAACTATGTTTAGTCACTCATATTAAAACATAGCACGTTTGTCTAGATTTCTGGCTGAAATTTGGTTCAGGATCAGATAGGTATTAATAATCTAAGTTAAACTTTAAATGACTGTCCTTAAACCAGAGAACAAATGATTCAGAAGAAATCTGTGGGTCTACTAGGAGGCTGTTACAAACATTAACTAAGGCACTTTATTTTAAAAGTTGTGGAGGGCAGTAAGATGCATCAGCAGGTAAAGCACTGGCCATGAAAGCATGAAAGTTTGATCCCTGGGAACCATGAGAAGGGAGGAGAAACCAACACTACAAAGTTGTCCTCTTACCCCCACAAGAACATCATAGCAAGAGTGCCCTTCATATCATGCATGTGCACATGTGCACACACATGAAAACTGACAATAATAATAAATTTCTTTTTTTTCCCAAAACTGGACAACATGGATTCTGTTTCCTTGGAGGCTCTTAAAATAAGATAATGACTATTCCATATGAGCAAATTCCAGGATCCTGACACAGGAAGAAAGTTCCACTTTGTTGTCAAGGGTTTTGTTTTGTTTTGTTTTGTTTTGTTTTTTTAAACTGAAGTTAGAAGTATCAGCTTGTGAGCCTTATACCCAAGTGGCATCTTGGGTCCCTTAATGTCTTACTCACTTCTCATACACATGTTAGGAGAGTTAGAAATTCAGTTAGATGGCCAGGTATGAACTCATTACTCACTATAGAACCTACAAGTAAGGCATTTACTCTTACTGTTATGGACCACAGAGGAAGAATCTTCCTCAAAGGGATTGTGGAGGAAGATAATAAAATAACTGTGAGACTGGCCTAGCGGGTGGCCCTATTTTCTGAGGTTCTAGAAATTTCAGGAGCTGGGACCTAGCCGGAGGAAACTGGTCACTGGGGGTAGGGTGTCCTTGGGTTGTCTCCTGAGCTCCATGCTATCTTTGTCACTGCTTCTTGTCTACCATGAAGTTAATAGCCGCCTTCACCATGTACTGCTACATCATTATTATGTTTGCCCAAAGCACAGGAGGGAAGCAACCATGTGAACCCTCAGAAATCGGAACTGAAAACAAACATTTAGGTGGCTCCTCTCAGGGTTTGAGCCACCGTGAAGAGAAAGGTAACTAGTTTACCTCCATCATTTTGATCCTTCACTATACGTAGGAATGTTGGTGACTAACCTTGATCGTAAACTTGACACTTGTCTCCTTGCTGTGACAAAACACCCTGAGAAGGGCCAGCAAGATGGCATATTGGGTGATGGTACTTGCTGACAAGCCTGGCGACCCAAGTTCAAATCCCAGGACCCACATGGTGGAAGGTGAGAACTGACTCTAGCAAGTTGTTCACTGAATGCCACATGGGTACCAGGGTACATGTAACTCCCCTCCCCCACTAAATAAATGTTATAAATATTTAAAACATACCCCGACAAGAGCAAATTTAGTGAAGGAAGGGTTTATTTTGCCTCACAGTATGGTTCACCGTGGTGGAGACGTCCGGGAATCAGGAATTTGAAGCAGCTGATCACATCTCAGACACAGTCAGGAAGCAGAGGAAGAGGAATTCTGATGTTCAGCCCACTTTTTCTTTTGTATTCACTCGAAGGTGCTCAGTTACCTAACCAATCCCTCACAAGTATGCCCAGAGGCTACCCTACCCTAGGTAATCTCCAACAGGTGTATCCAGGAAGCTTGTTGCCCAAGCGATTCTAGATTCTGCCAAACTGATAATCAGGATGAGCCACCACACATACCTTGCACTCAGCAATAAGGAATAAGGTATATTCCTAAGTATGTCTGTGAGGGCTTTTCCAGAAACAGTTAGCTAAGGGTGGGGAGACCTGCCCTGAATGTCCTAGTGAGGTTTTTATTTCGTCATCTCTACTCAAGCTAGAGTCCTTTGAGATGAGGGAGCCTCAAATGAGAAAATGCTCTCACCGGATTAGTCTCTGGGCAAGATTGTGGGGGGATTTTCATGATTATTGATTTAGGGAAGGTCCATTCTACTGTGGGTCATGTCAACCCTGGGCCCATGGTCCTGAGTTGTATATGAAAGCAGGCTGAGCAAGCCATGAGGAACGAGCAAGTTAGTGAGGAGCATCCCTCTAGGTTCTGCTTCAGAGCTATCCTCCAGGTTCTTGCCCTGCTTGAGTTCCAACCCTGACTTCCCTCAGTGATGGACTGGTACCCAACAGTGTAAGATGAAATGAATGTTTTCTTTCCCGAGGTGCTTTTGGTCATGGTATTTTATCACAGCAATAGAAACCCTCCCTGAGGCAGAGCAGCGCCGTCCAATGGGCTAGGATCCCCATGGAATACCTCCACAGGGAAGAAATAAGAAGGCTGCCAATGCCGACGCTGTCTTTGCTACTTAGACACCATCAGATGGGCATCATTGTTTCACGTACCTTTCCACCATCACATAGTGTTTCACCAAAGTTCCAGATTAGGCCCAAACAAATCATCCCTTGCTCAAGATGCTTTTTGTTTGTTTGTTTGTTTGTTTTTCGAGACAGGGTTTCTCTGCGGCTTTGGAGCCTGCGCTGGAACTAGCTCTTGTAGACCAGGCTGGTCTCAAACTCACAAAGATCCGCCTGCCTCTGCCTCCCGAGTGCTGGGATTAAAGGTGTGCACCACCACCGCCTGGCTCAAGATGCTTTTTATCAGGTGTTTGTCATAGCAATGAAAACTAACATGGATACCATACCATACTAACTTCTTGTATACATTACCAAAGGTTTCTTTTGTGGCACTTTTTGCTTTAGTAATATCCCATCTACATCCATTCACAGATGCTTCAATAGTCGTAGGGAGGCTGAACAACCTGGAAACTACAGCAGAATTCAGACCCAGTTCTGCCTAACACCAAAGCCTGTGCGTTTAGCTCCCATAAGGTGCGTCTAATGCTTTAAAAGGACAGTGCACCCTATATTATAGTGGTATTTCAATTATATCTTAATAAATAAAGACTGTGCCTGAAGATCTGAGAATAAAACTGTCCCACTGGTCAGCCTTACAGACCAGATTATGGTAACACATACTTTTAATCCCAGTAGCCACAATGACACACACCTTTAACACCAGTAGCCACCTTAATTGCAATAGAAATCGGGTGGTATTAAATGTCTTTAATCCCAGTGGTGCACACCTTTGATCCCAGCCCTAGAGGGAATATAAAACGGGAGGAAAGAACTCTCAACATGCAGTCTCTTTCTGAGATTCCAGGAGGCAGGATAGCCGTTTCAGACTGAGAATGAGGTAAGAGCCAATGACTGACTGTTTTGCTTTTCAGATTTTCAGGTTGAGCCCCAATTTCTGACCCTGAGCTTTTATAAATCGTGGCACACTATACAGTTGTGCACTCATATGTGTTGTCAGAGGCACACTCTTGTCAGGAAGTTCCACCCTTCTCTTAGCCTTCTAAAAGGTTCTTGGATATCCTTCCTTGTCCAAAGATAATTCAGAGGTTCATGAGGAGTAACATATTTTCCATAGTCCCTGAAACTTTATATGGCAGGAGAAAGAACTTCATGACTCCCAACTGCTCAATATGCAAGTTGGGGCTCTGATTAAGAAGTACAGACTCTACTTGAAAAACATAGACATAGCAGATGTTGTTGTAAGTGGGGGAGAGATGCCTGTTGTATGTTCCCAGCGCCTGGCTCCCAGCCTCCAGCCGCTGGCCTGCTCAGCCTCTGGTTGCTTGCTTATGCCTGAAATAACCACATGAGAATTATATTCATTTAAACTCTGCCTGGCTCATTATCTCCAGCCTTTTCTTGGCTAGCTCTCACATCTAAACTAACGCATTATAAAAGTCTGTGTGTCACCATGAGGTGGTGATCTTACCAGACGGTTCTAAGGTACATCCATCTGCCGCGGAAGCCTCATGGCGACTGACTCACTTCCTTCTCTCTTCCCAGAACTTCCATTCTGTCTACTCCGCCCACCTAAGGGCTGACCTATCTTATAAGCCAGGCAGAGTCTTTATTTAACCAATCAGAGTAATACAAAATACAGGAGAACACTCCCACATCAAGATGTAATGCATTCTTTTGAAAACTCTTCAACATTTTTTGAAAAAAATTCCAAGGACACAAGTTTGCCTAGGGAAAGTGGAGCAGGATACCTAAAGTTGATCCTTGTGGGTTGAATAACCAATCTGATTATCTAAAAGCAAGGATAGACAATAAGACAATGGTGCTAGTTTCCTTGGGCACCACTGCGACCTATATGCTGACTATGCACAACCTACATTCACATCACCACCCCTTCCAGTCCCTTCTCTGACATTCATCTGGTAGTCCAGTCAGCAACCTAGTGACACCCCACCTTTTTAATGACCCCAAAGCATCCTAAATAATGGCATGAAATAAATGTATTCCTTTAGCAGCTGGGGAACTTTGCAGCAGGCCAGATGGCGGAGCTGACAGTGCAGCATGAACTGTTTCCCTGTGTTAGCAAGGCTGTCGAAAATGTGCCTCGGCTCTTCCCTGTCAAGGTGGGGGGAGGGAGGAAAGAGCAATCCGTTTGTGTCTCGGTGTGTGCTTTCCCCATGAAAGATGAAGGCTAGGAATAAGAATGGCCTCCACTTGTGAACTTTGAGTCTGTAATACAAGGGAAAAACCTAGCTCTGCAATGAAAAATAGCACAAAGTTGTCCCTATGAAGTCGCAATTTATTGCATCTAAAGTCTGTGTTCTATTTCTGGTGGAGTTTGGGTCACATACCACTTAATTGCCACCTACAGTTATATGTATCTGAAATAATATTTATTTTCTGCTCTTGTTTTGTTTATAAACACCAAGCAAATGTGAGGTCTGCTGTTGTCAACCCCACATTCAACCAACCTCCTATGTTAGAAGTCACAAATCCCGTGATTCCTTGCTCTGTGGCACCTCTCAAAGTCACGCTCTGTTTTCATTGACATGAGCTCTTGAGATTGGACTTTGCATCCAGACAAAGGAAAAGGATTTGTCTCCTGCCTCTAGTTGTTTACTTGTTTTCTGCCAGTATCCTGGGCTCTATTATGCTCTTTATTGCTTTTATGTTAAATTAAGTTAGGGTCACTCAGCAAATATTCCATCAGCTTATTATCCATCTCATTGTCACATGCAGCAGCTGCAACCATTAAAATGTGTCTTGTGCCTTTGATGGTCCTCCTCTCTATCAACAGACATTTCTGCGTTTCACTTTCCACCGTGTGAAGCTGCTCTGTTCAAGAGCGTTCTTTGTCATGTGGTTTCCTAAGAATTACTGTGAGAACAACCTCTTCCAGCATCCTGCCATCTCTTGGGTGATAACTTATACAATACAGTCAGGGCTGTATTGAAATTGTCTTAGGGTTTCTATTGCTGTGAAAAGACACCATGACCACAGCAATTCTTATAAAGGGAAACCATTTAATTAGGGTGGCTTACATTCTTAGAGGTTTAGTCCATTATCATTATGGTGTAGCATGGGGGCAGACATGGTGCTGGAGAAGTAGCTGAGTGTCCTACATCTTGCAGGTAACAGGAAGTGATCCGAGTGTCACACTGAGTGAAGCTTGAGCTGAAGACCTCAAAGTCCACCCCTACAGTGACACACAACACACTTTCTCCAACAAGGCCACACCTCCTAATAGTGCCATTCCATTTTCTTTCAAACCACCACAAACTGTAAGCTTTCACATGCAATTTTGTTCCTATGTCTAGCTTTCTCATAAACCGCTAAAATTTCTTTTGAACAAGGGTGAAGTCTCTGTTTGGACACCATATCCAAACTTTGGGTCCTTACATATAGGAAAGGTTCCCACAGTACCACATTCCAGCCATGTCTCAAAAGTTCCATTTGAAGTTAGAAAACCCTTTTCTATACTGTGCACCTGAAGCTTCTTTCCAGCCCTCTCAAGTGGATCCGAGTTCCACCCTTTACTTGCCTAGTCAGCTCAACTATGGAAGCTTTCTATTGCAGCATTTTATAGGGCTGGTTACTCCCTCATTACACTTTTCCCATTAGCTTTTCAAAACTTCCTGCTTTTCAATCACTCTATCTAGTTCAAACTACCCTTAGAGGATGCATATGCTTTATATTAGATTTATAGGCTAAATGGAGGTAATTGACTTCCTGTTAATAATTTGTGTCTTTCTTAGGCTTTTCCACCTACACAATATTCTTCTGTGTTCCTCAGTACTTGTATCTCGTAGGTCTTAACTAGATCAGGAAGATATCACTTAATGTCACTCCTTGAACAATCTCTGTCTCAGGGCAGTCTCTCTTTAGATGTTCTTTTCTTCCTGTTCAGCCCCCCTTCTTTATACAGCACACACACGTTCTGCTCATTCAGCAACAGATGTTCTTTCTCTATAGATGAGCACTACGGAGCAAAACACTCAGGTGAGCCTACATGATGAGGTGACTTTTATTTTTTGAGGCAGAGTCTCATGTAGCCCAGGCTGATCTTGAACTTGCTATGCATCTAAAGATAAACTTGAATTCCTGGTCCCTTTACTCCTGAGTTCTGGGATTATATACAGTACTACAAAGTCTGGCCCGAGAGGGAAGTTTTGTCCATTGTTGTAGTTTAAGTGTCCCAGAGTATATTTGACACTTGGTAACTGTTGTGGGATATTGCTCTAACGAGGTAAAGATGTATTACATTTGTTTCTGCTGCCCATGTTTAATTATGTAAAGATGTGTAGCATTTGTTTCATATTGCCTGCCTAAGGCACCCAATTGGTCTAATAAAAAGTTGAACAGCCAATAGCTAGGCAGCAGAGGAATAGGCAGGGTTGATGGGCAAAGAGAATAAGTAGGAGGAAAAATAAGTAGAGAGAAGAAGAAAGAGAGAATGAGGGAGAAAGAGAGATGCATACCTGGGGCCAGAAGTCTGCCAGTTGACAGACAGACATGAGAAGCAATGAAAGATAAATAGGAAGGAAAGAAGGAAGGAAGAAAGGGAGGGAGGGAAGTAAAGAAAGGAAGGAAAGGAGGAAGGAAGAAAGGAAGGAAAGAAAGGAAGGGAGGAAGAACGAAAGAAAGATTAAAAAGCTCTAAGGCAAAAGGTAGATGAAGACAAACAGGATAATTTTAAAACCAGGACAAGTAATAAGAGCTAACAAGAAATAAGAGCTAAGATAAGACTGTGCTTTCAAAACTATTACTAGTCTCCCTTGTTTTGGGAGCTGGTGGTCTGAGAAAGCCTCCCACAAGTGACACTTCGTTCAGTGAATGGATGAAAATCCAGTATGTTTCTCTCCAAATCCTGCTGAAAGGTTTCTATGCTCGCTGCTCTGTCACCAAAACCACTCTCAAGTCCTCGGGAAGACACCTTTGGTTTGTTTCCTAGCAGCTGAAACTCCCTCTAGGTATTCTGTCGAAGACAGTCCGCTTAGAAGACTGGTGGTGTAGAGAGAGCAATTACCTCCCCACCTATGCTACCCTGACCCACTTCTCCACTTGAGTAGTACTAATAAATGCCCAGGGCTTTATGGAGAGTAAATTGCTGTGTTCTTTTTTGTTCCTTTGTAGCCTAAGCCTTGAAATTCACACTTGCACAAGAATGGCTCTGACAGTTGGGCTGTTGCCAGCCATGGAGAAAGCCCAGTCAATGACTGAGTCAAGTAGCTATTGCTTCTGAGTCAGGTAACTCAGTAGCGCAGCTACTGGGTGCGCTGGGTGCTTCCTGGCAGTGTGGATGCAAAGGGTGTGCAGGAGTATACACTGTGGGTCTGCACAGCCGCTCAGGTTGCCTTTGATGAATATGCATGACGCGGCTGGTGCCCTTGGCTCTTGAGCTGAGCCTCACCCCCACATGCCCATGTCCTGCCTGTCATATGAAGACTGCCCAGAAGAGGTTTCAAAAGGTGAGTTGCTTCTCCAATTCTGGAGGGTTTAGTCCCCACCCCACCCCCCTTAAAAGACGATGACAAATTGCACACTGGCTTATTTTTATTCACAGTGAGTCATTTGTTAGGCTTATTTTATAAATAATATTATCTAACTTAGAAGCAGATGGAAAAGTTCAAGGCAACACCTCCTGGGAGGGAGGCAAAGCACCCCAGTCTGGGTTTGTGGGGCGGTGCCTTTAGCTGGAGTCTGGATAAGCAGCGCTGCCATGAGGAAGCGAACAGATGGCAAAAGGCCCTTGCGACGAAGAATTTCGAGTGGGTTTCTTTGCATTAGGAGTGACTGTCAATCCGCTCTTCTTGTGGTCTCTGCGTATTCTTTAGAACGCAGAGAACGGGCTGGAAAGCCCTTCCTGTTAATTCATAAAACAGATCGCTGGCTTGGAAAGGTGCTTGCCCGGTTGAGAGTTTGCACACGTGTGTTCTAGCTAATCCTGGCTCCAAGTTGTCTTTGTGGGAGGAAGTGGGGGAGGGGCGAGGAGGCCTGGCTATGCTGAAAGCCAAGAAGGCAGAGCTCCAGGAACACACGTGCTGAGCAGCCTGCGCTGGGAAATGCCAGCCTGTCGTCGTCCCCCGCCCGCCCGCCTCACACACACACACACACACACACACACACACACACACACACACACATTTTGGCAAATACACTCGGCTCCTGTTGGACATACTACTCCAGCAGACAGGGAGAAGCAGGGCGCGTCTTCTGTACTCAGGCAGCTATGGACAAGGGGATGGCAAATGTAGGTTGCTGTGCAGTTGTTCTGCTGGTAGTGTGGGAGCTCTGCCAGGCCGCACTTGAGCTCTGAGAACGGTTTCATTATTTCATGGAGGCCGCAGCCTTTCCGTGGGAGAACCGATGCCAATGCGTTTTCCTTAAGTGACAGTAAGGACAATGGGCACTGCTCTTCTACAAGAGTGGCGCCTGTTTTGCCGTGAGCTGGAGACCCTTCTGGAGAGCCCCCTCTGGAAGCACCCGGCTTGCAATACTCTGAAGGGTGCCCGTTCTAAAGTTTGTTTTTAATATTGGCTGGCCTTCTCCTGTGTAACACTCATGCTTTGAAATATACGCACAGCGCATTGTTTTGGCATTTAAAGTTCATGATTTAAGAGCTGGTGGTTTTGGCTCATCGTTAAATAGTGAAATAATGGGGTCAAAGAGAGGTTAACAGGATTTAGAACTTCAGTATGACTGGAGTCTTTCCTTCTCCTGAAGATGACAAGGAAGTGAAAGGAGGGGGTAGAAAGAGGGAGGCAGGCAGGGAGGGAGTGGGGGGAGGACAGCAAGCAAGGGAGAGAATGGAAGGAAGGTCCATGCATGGACGTCCTGAACATGTGAGATCTTAAATTATCCGGGCTTATAAACCTTTTTATAAGCTTCTCCCATGACTTTATTGATTCGACAAGACTCCCAAGATTATATTTCTTGAGCAAAACAGTTTTATGACGACCAGGTGATTTCAAAATTAGAAGAAACCCCATTTCATTTTGCTCACCCCCAGAAGCCTTTTATAGTTGGCCTCTCCAGTTCTGTCTCCAGTGCTGCGGGAATGCCTGGGACTTTTATCAACACAATTGTGTTTCATGACAAATGTAAATTTTAATTACATTTTAAAAGAATTATGTGTGCTTCTCCTGCTGCATGTATGGGGGTGAGAGAACAGCTTGGTAAGAGTCAGTTCTCTCCTGCCAACATGTATGGCTTGGAGGTTGAACTCAGGTTGTTAAGCAGGTGCCTCTATCCTCCGAGACACACACACGCACACACAGACACACACAGACACAGAAATACACAGACACCCACACGGAGACACCCTAGCAATTAAGTAAATTTTGGCCAGTTGTTTAATCTTCATTTCTGACCATTGATAAGTTTGAGTACTTGTGTATTATTTAAGGTTTACATTTGCTTACCTGTTAATTAGCACTTTATATACTTAATTCATTTTAACACATAAAATATATTCTCTTAATAAAACCAAAAAGTACAAATTGCTTTCTAGCTAAAAGTCTAATTCCAGGTAGGCATCCTACAGAAATTCTTAGACTTAAGAAAAAAAAAATGTATCAGCATCCCATTAGAGCACGATATATAATGACTAAATACAAAGAGAATTTCTAATAAATAAAGAAAAAGAGAAAGCAGTTCGTAGGTTGTGGCAACTGCTTACTGGGGACTACAATAGACAAATAAAAAAAAGACGCATCTATATTTTCTGCATAAGCACATTTCAGCAGATTGTTGGAGAACATAGATTGCCCAGTCCTAGCTCTCATTTGAAATGTGTCCCTGGCATTGTGGAGGAGACTGAGTTTCTGTCGGTCTTTAACTTTAAAATACTGTCTAACTCGCGGAAACAAGCAGGCAGCAATTGCAAAACTACATCAACTCCAAAAACGTGCACCTATCTGTTATAACGGGGACATAAGAAGGACTTTGGTTCAAAAGATGGAAAGGAAGGAGGATAGTGGGTGAGTCAACTAAGATTCGGTGCTGATGAATAAAGAAGCCATGATTTCTTACCCCTTGATACTGTATTTGACATATACTTTCAGTGCCTTCATTACTTAAACCATGGTTGAAACATAATGTCAATAGGCAAAGATATTTTAGGCAGTAGATAGGTTAGTATAGAGTTTTTGGTAAAAGCATTTAAGAACCCTAATCTGTCTTTATACAGTTTCTCTGTTGTGTTTCCTAACGTTTTCTATAATTTGTAACAAAAGTGCATAGTAGAATTCAAACTTACTTAAGACTTTCACCCAAGCTGCCGAGTCAGCAAGTAAGGTCTTTGTTTTGTTCCTAGCTCATTGACATTCCCTGTCATTTATCTCATTTACCAGCCACTACAAAATACCTTCATTTAAAATTGAGGCTTTGGCTCAGTTGCTTTGCTGCATGGGGAATAAGGTTTATTTCAATTCAAAGGAAGGAACACCTTTTTAATGTTTTTATTTTCACCCCTCAGACTATTTAATTATGCAGTTTGCACAGTGTAAGTGTGTATGCATTTGGCTGCACAGCTTTACAGAAGGTGAAGCCCACAGCAAGGAGACCTGACTGGTGACAGTGTTTCCGTGCAGGGTGAAAGACTCCAGAGCAGTGGTTCTCAGCCTTCCCAACACAGTTCCTCATGGTGTGGTGCCCCCCTCATGAAATGATTTTCGCTGCTACTTCCTAACTGTAATTTTGATCCTCTTATGAGTAGTAATGCAACTATCTGTGTTTTCTGATGGTGTTAGGTGACCCCTTGGGGGTCATGGTCTGCAGGTCTAGAGCCCCTGCTGTAGGCTATTCTGATAAAGCAGGAGGGAAGGAAAAGGAATTCAGTGCCTGGGGGTCGGTGTGAATAAAGGTGACCTGACAGGATGATGTTGACCAACAGCTCAGACTGGAAAGAAAACTGTTGAAAGAGAAATGAATTCAGAAGGCTAGTGAAAAGTTTGGCATAATCCTCCTATGTTTAAAGCAACACATAAAAAGTAGAACATGCCAGGAAGTTCAAATATATGTTTCATGAGTGGAGCTCACCCTAACACAAAAAGCACTGAACTTCCTGAACCTTCTGAGAGACAGGACACAAAAAGGAAAACCATGGCGTCCTGCCAATTGCAATTCTGGCCAGGTTTTCTCAGAATACCTTGAAGTGGGTGTTATGTTCACAGGTATTCCATTTTTAGAATGGCTGGCTTCAGGCAAATGAAGGCTTTCTCTTGAAATGGGCAGCTGTGTTCCACCACAGTTTCATTTTTGGTTTTTGGTTACTGATAAGCAAAGACTTCAATGTAAAAAACAAAACAAAAAAAACAAAAAAACAATCTAAAACAAGAACAACAACAACAAAACAAACCGGAAACGACTCTCTCTAGGCTTCTCTCTAGAGCCTGGGGAGATGGCTCATTTGGCAAAGTGCTTGACACAACATGAATGCCTGTTTTCAGCAGCCAGGCATGAAAGCCTGAAATGCAACCCCAGTCCTGGCAAGGTGGAGAGAGGAGGCTCACTGGCTAGCTGACTTAAGCCTGGCGTCCCAGTGAGACTGAGAGACCTTGTCTTAAAAGCAAAACCAAACAAACAAAAGACGTTGGGGTGTGGTGGAGCAAACCTTTAATCCCAGAACTCAGGAGGCAAAGGCAGGCAGATCTCTGTGAATTCAAGATCAGCCTGGTCTACAAAGCGAGCTTCAGAACAGCCAGGACTGCTATACAGTGAAACCCTATCCTGAAAAACTAAAACAAAACCAAAACAAAATGGGTGGCACTTAAAGTTAACCTACACACACACACACACACACACACACACACACACACACACACACGAGAAATTGTGAGTACTCACATAAACACAAACATGAACACACACATACAAAATTAACAAATTAACCAAATAAAAATAGAAAAAATAAAATGAAAATGCCTTCCTTGTGCATATTGCACAAGTGACCTCGGTGCTCTTACGGAGAAAAAGACTCAGCACTGGGTCATATGTACACAGGCCAGGCCGTGTCACTACTAACCAAACAGCTCTCAACACTGCCCAATTAGTGCAGTGCTAACTGTGGGCCAAACAACTGCCAGCAGCAGTGTGTGTGTGTGGGGGGGGTGCAGGCCTAGCAAAGAAGGCCTCCCAGGCATTGCAGAAATGCACAAGGACAGAGAAAGAATTCACACCAAGGGGAGAAATTATGTATGGTATTGCAAGGGTGAAAAGGAGATTTCTTCAAACACGCTGGTATGTGTTACTCGGCTTTTGTGTTTGGACATATGGAGTTACCATGCCTGCTAAATTATTAAACGAGCCGGAAGACTTGGACTCCCTCGAGAACATGTTGTGAGTAGGGCTGCCGCATACCCATTATGCCTTCAGCACGAGCGTCCTGTCAGACTGGATTCTGGAGAAGAGACAGAAATTTAGAAAATCACATAATGAGTTCTTGTATTGTTGTTACCCTTCATTTTGTGCCGGCCTCTCTTGGTCTTCTCAAAGTTCAACGAGATAAAAGCCTACAGCCAGGACTTGTTAGCTAATGTGGTCTCCAGTGGAAGTCACTCAGCGAGGGAGGGCTGGGTTTGATTCTAGGCTTTATGCAACAGGGCTTCATGAAACTGTGCCTTGCTTTGTAGCATTCTCTTTTACTGGTCCCATGGTGGGAATATTTCTCTTTCCCATTCCTAGTTTGAATAAGCGCAGAGGGATGCTTTGTGCTTTTGTAGTGTTAGCTCAAGGCCTGGCGCAAATTATCAATAAAGGAAGCAAGGAGAACTATTAAGAGGCAAGGTGTGGGAAGTGTTTGTCTACAGGCAGAAAGAAAGAAAGACAGAACCCTTCCTTTTCTCCTAGAGATTATTTGGCCCAATAAAGTTGGGTTTTTTTTTGTTTGTTTATTTTTGTTTTGGTTCTCTCTTCACTAGAAGGAAGAGCTGAGAGTAGAAAACATTGTGTGTGGGAAGTGGTTACCTAGCAACAAGGAAACTTTCAGCTGATGTTCGGGATTGAATAGAGAAAAATTGGGCAGCAGGGAATAACTGAATGGGAACCCAAATGAAAGGGAAGGAAGCCGATGTGGTGATGAGAGAGGTTAAGAGAACAAGAAACACGACAGAGAAGAAAGTGCTGAGAACGGGTGCGGTGTGACTAAAGACCAGGTGATACGCTAGGGTAAGCGAGTACAGGTAAAAATAGCCAGAAAGATGAGAGAATATCTCTCTGCAGTGCATGCTGTCAGGGGAAGGGAACAAAAAGCCTGTGCGTGAACTCTGGACTTCACATTTGGCTCTTTCATGGTTTTTCATAGAGAACACACCAGGGAGGATCTTAAAAATGTGGCCAGACCATCCCACTTCACACCGTCTGATTAGGTCACTCTCAGAAGGAGCAAGGAGGCCAGGTAAAGCCAGGAATATGTCCATAAATGGTGATAGCTTAGACTATCTAGATCTGATCCCAAGGGAAATCCCAGGAGAGGTGGAGAAGCCTGAGACAGGAAGACTTCTGGTTCCCACCTTTGCTTCTGCCACACATTTTGAGAGCTGAAGCACACAGTAGGCCAGTAGGTACCTACTGTGGGCAGATATGTCTTGACATTTCTCCCAGTGCCATGGTCATGGCAATTCCATGACAGTTGATAACATGCATACTTATTTAAATTGTAGACCAAGTACAGTTCCTTTAGTATTTGTCTCTTTAAAGAGAAACCGTAATTCCTGGCCTAGCTTTCATTTTTTGACCATCCATATATGCAAAAATAATGTATTTTGAGCATTGATTCCATACACGTACATCTGGGTTCATAAGGTATCTGAAAGATTTAAAGAAACCTGGGTAATTAGAACAAGTTAAGAACAACGAGAAGACACGATTAAAAGTTTAGTTCAAATTTTGCCAGGTTTGGTGATACACACCTCTAATTGCAGTATTTGGAGACAGAAGCAGGAGGATTACACATTCAAAGCTTGCATGTAGAAAGATTTTGTCTCAAAATAAAACAAAAAAATGGTTTGAGTTTTAGTGTGCTTGCTAGTGGAACCCACATCTCCCCATCTTCATTTTTGCTTCTCTACCCAGCCCTCATCCTAAAGGATGGACGAGACAAAACAGCGCACTAGCCAGAAGTAGAGGCCGACTAGGTATTTCACTAATGGAGGGAAAATGGTTATCGATCAAGTATTAACAAAAATCGATTTCATTTTTAAATTAAATTTGTTTCGTTTCAGAATGTGTACATGTGTGTGTTTGGGTTAACACAACAGTTTTTCAACCCATGGGTATAATGACCCCTTCACAGAGGTTGCATGTAAGACATCTTGCATTTCAGATATTTGCATTGCAATTAGTAACAGTAGGAAAATTACATTTATGTAGTAGCAACAACACTAATTTTATAGTTGGGGGTCACCACAACATGAGGAACTGTATTGAAGGGCCACAGCATCAGGAAGGTTGAGAACCACTGCTCTCACACCACGACAAAAGGAGAGACCAGATCAACAATGACAGTTGCGGACCGAGGATACCCGTTATCTATGACAGCATGAAAATTTCCCCAAAACTTTAAAATATCAGCCATCTGTTCACAGTTCTTGGGCAGCAGTTTGTGCGGGGCTCAGCCAAGAAGCTCATCTCTTCTTGTCCTGATAATAAAGGGGGTTGCTTCAGCTGCAGCCAGGTAGCAGTTAGCTGGGGCTGATAGACCAGGATGACATCTCCACTCCCTTCCCCTAGCCTGTTAGGAAGCCAGTGTCCAACTTCTCCCCAGACATAGGAGTTCCAGGAAGGCAGAGCCACTGAGAAGCCCTTCTGAGAAGTCACAGCCAGCAGCCCAAGCAAGTCACAAGATCAGGTCCAGTGTGAGGCGTGAGAAAATAGATTCTACCTTTTGATGAAAGTGCCTGGAAACGAGCCCATGACCATTTTTAACACAGTAGGTTTGGAAAATGTTTACTTGCTTTAGAAAGTGGAAGTGTATAAAAATGTGTACCCAAAGTTGTTGCAAACACAGTGTTCTTGTTTTTCCTCGCTCCTTCTGAATTACTCACTCTCTAACTGAAGGTTGCATAGGAATATTTCCATTTAGGTAGCTAGGCGGAAAGAAACCATGTGGTAGGCAGTACCTGATTCGGAATAAATAGCAAGTGATATAAAACATAGCGTTTCCACTAGATGGTAAAAAACTGTGTTATGCCAAAGCTTATCTGTCTATGGAGAGTCAATACCAAGAAGAATATGAATGCATTTCACCCGGGCATGACAAAGGTCACCTGTAATGCCAGCACTGGATAGGAGGAAGCAGGAAGAAATCAAGATCATCTTAAAAATCATCTTCAAGATCATTTTCAGCTTCACAGTGAGACTGAGCTCATTCTGGCCTATGAGAGACCCTGTCTCAAAATTAAAATTAATTAATGAATTAATGCCTCCAAGACTGAGCATGAGTTCTGGAATGCCATATTATAGTTCATATTTTCTCACTACTAAGTATAAGAGAATTCTTTTAAGCCTCCAAACATGTGATAACCCCAGAGTAAAGGCCAAACTATATGGGATTCTCTTTTCTTCTTCTCTAATGAAAACTCCGACTTTATTCAGACATTCAACCCGTCTCGCTGTACAGAGGTGCCGTTTCTTATCTTTTGTCAGAGACAGGCTCAGGAGCCCTGCCTTGAGATCTGTTCTCCACAGGCTATTTCCATATAACTGAGGGGGGTACAAAACACTCCGTGTGGGGAGCACTTGGTTTCTAGGACCCTGGGATGGATTATCTCTCTTCTAGATGCAAATGTAAGTGTACTATGCTCTGGTAGCTGTCTGTTCATCCATTTCGGGTGCTCACCCTAAGACAGTTACAAATAGGACAGGACAAGTGAATTCTGGTACCTCTGTCACAGTCTATTCTCCCACTATAATTTCTGATTTTATATATATTTAAATAGACATCCCTGCTTTTTGGACTAGCCTCTTACAGCTTTATTATTTGTAGTTGAAATGACCTTCCTGTCTGGTGATACTGTTGCTGTCTCATCTGGCGGTTCCTCAACCTCTTGCCTGAGGGAGTTTACTAGGAAAATTAATTCCACCCACCATCTCCAAAGATTACCAGACTTCCAAGCAGATTCAGATCTCCATATGGCTTAGGAGTTCACTCACAGAAGCAATTTGAAAGATTACTAATGGACTTAGGTGATACATGAAGAGTATGTGTGGTAATGGATTCTGAGAGCACAGGACCAAGGAGGGAAGGACAATTGAGACCAGATTGAATTTGTCAAGATGGACCCCGGAGCTTACAGATTAAATGTTCTAGTTTAAGCAGTTGGAAGTTGTTTAAATTCTTTCCCCCTTGAGCTGTACTCAGTTGTGCTCATTCTCATTCTCTCTGTCTCTGTCTCTCTCTGTCTCTGTCTCTCTCTGTCTCTCTCTGTCTCTGTCTCTCTCTCTCTACCAGAGAGGACACACATTTCTTGTTACAGTACAAGAAAAGGAATCCAAGCATTAATGCAGGCAAGACTATTGGGTGAGGTTATCACCTGTGAAAATTTAATCTAACCTCAATTCTCTTCTGCCTGTAGAAGGGGGAAGAATCTCTACCAGTAGTTTGAGAATCGCAATGGTGTGGGCAAGGCCCAGTTTCTTTAAAAAGCACTTCTGTGGTTCTTTCTCCTGTAGTCTGTGTTGGGAAGGACTCCTGGCTTTAATACTTGGATTAAGGTGAGAGAAGGTAATGACGGCACACCATTGTCATTAAGGTCAGCATGCTTTCCATAGCAATTGTGGTAGACCTGGCATAATATTCAGGATGACACAACCCTCAAAATTTTCTGGACGTCTTCCAGAAATGGGTTTATGAGACCAAAAGAGGTGGGTGTTTGCATAATGAAAAGCTCTCCAGGAGTCGTGTGTCTTGAACTCAGTAGGTTCTGGTGCTGGCCTTCTTATATCGGCTTGACTGGCTCACCAGCAATTTTTCCAAGAGCCTAGTTTTGTATCTCAATTCTCTTGATACTTTAGTATCCATCAAGTGTTCTGGCATTGCAGGCTCAGAGGAAAGACTAACTGACTCAGGCTTCAATTTTCCATATAGTTCTTAGGACAATAAAAGCCAAATGAAACCTTGGAAAAACTGAAGACAAGATTTCAAACTATGTTATCAGATGTATTCTAACATGTTCCTGAGCCATTACCACATTATTTGCCTGGGTATCTGGACATAATATTGGGATAGATGACCTCAGTCAATGACAGGATTCTGACATTCATCAATAGACACAGCTATTGTTGTAAAAGCAACTTCGTGACAGTGTCAAAACTCAACTTCATGGACAAAGCAATGGATCAAAAATATTTTGTCACACTTCAGTATAAACATTACTGTGGAAATGAGGAGATGGGTCAGTCAAAGGAATGCTGGCCACACAAGCTTGTAGTCCTGAGTTTGATGCCCGACCCCTGTGTAAATAGATGGGTGTGGTTATCCTAGCACTGGAGAACTGGATACAGAGGAATCTCTGGAGTCAGCTGGAGGGCTAGCCTAGCTTACTAACTATTACAGGTCAGGAGATACGTTGTCTCAAAAAAACCAGATGGATGGTACCCGGGCACTCAGTGTTGTCCTCCAGACTCCACATGTATGAACAACCACACACAAATATACAAACACATACCTGTGCATACACATAAACACACACAAAATGTCTGTCGTATTTTTCAACACATCCCTGGAAAATTTCAGAGAAAGGTCATGCTGTAAATCTTGTCACATCCCACGTAATTGTCTGATGGGCAATGGTGAGCCTCAAGGACTTTCAGGGCACAACTGTGGTCCAAGCTGAGCACAAACTTGTTCTCCAAGTACATACATTTTCTAGATGCGGTTGCTTTAACAAAAGCAGTTTACACACGCTAGAATACCGATCCTAGCTTTATAGAAGGACAATCTTTTTCTTTTCTTCCCCCCTGCTTCAGCAATCAGAGAAACATCAGAAGCAGTTTGATTTTATCTCAAGGAAGAAAGATGCATTTTCTTAAATGCTTAAGTCATCTCTCTGTGATCTATGCTGCTGATTGGTCCACAGCAATTGGTTGTCTCTTTATTCTGGCCTCGCTGAGAAGAATGTGCTGATGAGCTCAGACAGCAGGAGGAGGCTGTTATTTTTAGACGAAGACCATGCGTGTCAGAAACTGAAAACAAATCCATGGAAATATAGTGAGTTTTCTTGGGGGGAAGGTCGCACTGTATTATATGCATTGAACTTCTCCAATGTCAAGGACCGCTTGTTTCCAAATCTAGAAAAATACTCTGATGGATGTACTTTTGGGATTTGGAAAATGATGCATAGAACTCTTCACGACCCTCAGCTATTTTCTCAAGTGACTTGACAGCTTTGAGGCTCAGGGAAAGACTATTTAGATAGTTGAAATAGTCACATCCCCACATAGCTCTTAGGACACGTGAAGTTCAAAAGGCTCAGTGAAACCATGGAGAGACTGCATGCCATGTTCCTGTAGAAAAACATCAGTATGTTAGAACAGTCATTCTTCAGGGTGACCCTGCTACTGGGATGTGATAGAAACCAGGTGACTAGGAAATATAATCCTCCTGGCACACAGTTATCTAATCCACCTGGTTGCAAAGTTAGACACATCTAAAATGGAAAGAGTATATGAGTAAGAGCATCTGAGCTGGTCTTGCAAGCTCATGTTTCACACTGATGGCTCGTCTTGCTAATGTTTCTAGGCATGCCACTCTGTCCCTTATATAACCGCCAACTCTTTGCGAATACTTCTTTATTGTCAGTTAACTGAGAAAAAAGAAAAACCTAGCACAGTTTATATATAGCTTGCATAGTGCGGGCACCGAAAAGGGAGCCTCTTAGATTACATCAGCCTGACTCGGTTCTCTTCTGCTCCACTGAGAACTAAAATTCCTCCAGCAGGTAGGACATGGGCTGACATCTCATCTTTGCCTTTTCCTGAAAAGAGACATACTATGACAGGTGTCACAAATGGTTTTGTTTAAATCATCATGGACACGGAGAGAATAAGAGGATCTGTGACAAGAGGTTTGAGACGTAGCAGCTATATGATCCCAAACACCGGACATGGGTGATGACTTTCCAGACTCACCTTGTATTCCAGGCTGGCCTTTAACTCTGCTCCTTTTGCCTCAGTCCTTCAGATGCTGTGACTGTCAGTGCTCCACCAAGCCTGGCCTCTGTGAATGACTCTTTAGCTATTAAAATGTAATAAGAAGGACCCTTCTCTGCCTCTAGGTATTTGTGTGTTAAGATGTCCTGCCACAAATCCATATAGCTTCTTAAAGCCATGGAATAAAATAAGATAATGCATTCATGATGGCAAAACAAAAAGAACTTGAGTCATCTAATAAATTGTGTCTTGAGGACGTCCTGATACATAGCACAAACTATGGCTTATATGAACTATTCAAGCCTTTCATTTTCTTTGTACAGGAAAAAATGATCATTAGCTCTTGGTAAGATCCCCTTGTGGAAGCAGCTTTATAGCCCGGTGGACACAACGCACCGATGTTCCCACTGCTCCAGGACTCTCACTCACAAAGTTATGAAGCTGCTTAGGTGCGATCGATCCACAGGCTTAACAGTATGAACTTGCCATTTCTACTATGGATTGTCACTGCTGGGCAGCCAGTTACTAGAAACAGCAGGAAACTATGAGCCTTTGATATATCGTTATATCCCGGGGACCTTGACAGTCACGGAGAGGCAGGTTAATTCACTGATTGCCTATAATTATAGAAAGGACAGAAAATTTTTTCTTATTGTGCTGGAAATTTTTTTCTGGATTTGTATTTTTTCCTCTCTGATAACCTAGTATAACCATTCTAGACATAGTTAACACCTCATACCAAAGGTGATTGCTCCACACAGTCCCAGGTGACTGCTGCCACCCTGGTGTAATTAGGAGCTCCAGCAGGCCTCACAGTGTCCCAGTTTTGATGTCAAGACGTTATTGTGGTGTCTTGTACGGGTTGCTTCTGATCTGAAATTCATTCTACAGGGAAATAAGCAGCAAAGCTGCCAACCTTTTCCTACAGAGAAGAAACAAAGGCAGCTGTCAGCCAAATTGGAAAGTGGAAATTCTGTACTGTAGACCATGACACAGATTCTTGGTGGATTTCAATAGGTGATCCCAAGACCCATACTATCAGTACTTACTGAATGTAAAGTTCCTATGATCTGATCCTAGACCTAAAAGTCTCAGGGCCAGTACAACAATTGGTGTTTAAATAAAGAATGCAACAGGTTTGGAGTCTCAAAATTTTAGAGCCATTGCTTTGAAATGTCAGCCAAAAAATGATGCTCCCCCATAGTTAGTTAATACACTCACAATCAAGTTATAGGGACTCTTGTTATTGCTTCTAGCCATTGTTTTGCCTCTCATCTTTGTGGCCATGAGCCCAGTAAGTTTAAAGCTTTGTGTCCTTAGAGAGATGATGTCACCAGAAGATAAACAGTATTCCCCTGGATTAGAAACTGAAAATGCCACTGAGTCATGTTCAGATCATTTCATCACTCAGGAAAAAGTGCTTTCTGTCATTGACTTGAATAATTGACTATAGAGTCCACAACTACTTACAGAGTTGGTTATGCACATTAGCAATGAGGAAAAGTATGAATGGAAGCACTCTTGAGGGACTCTGTCCTTAAAAATTTATTTAACAATTGTAACACTTGCTGGCCTTGGCACGCAAAAACTGATGTCCTGTTTGCATTGCTTTGCCCAATATATCTAAACCAGCGGAGGCACACTTAATGCCCAAGCTGTATCCTAGCAAATGATAGAATACAGCAACATGAGTACGAAGAAAAGGATAACGAGTCTACAGGATCTTCCTCCTTCAGAGCTTTCTCCTCTTCAGCTCTCAAGGTCAGTCCCTCTGTTCTTACTCCCAGATACCTGACACCAAAGCCATTAAGATCCAGAAAGGGAGGGGAACTCAACAATTCACCTTAGGTGGGTCTCCTCAGCTGGGCTGTTACCTGAGACCCTTTTTCTCCTCTGGATACTCGATCCTGCTACTAAACACAGAGTCTATGAAGGAAGAAAAGATGTGCTCAGTGCCATAGCCCAGTTCAACCCCAAGCGGTATCTCGGGATTGGTCTGACCTATACCAGCACGAGGAACAAAAATTTAGAGCAGATTGCTTAAAAAAAAACCATGCGATTCTTTGGCTAGGATGACAGAAAAGGCCCTACCTTCTTCAGGCATGGCTACACACTGTTTCAAGTGACATAATCTGCCCTTCGTCTTTGGACAGATTTCTCTCCCTCATTCATCCCTTGTCCTTTCCTATTTTATATTTTTTCCTTTGTGTTTCTCCTAAAGAGCCAATTTTTCAGGGGAAAATTTGCTCACATTTGGGCTAAATGGCTGCTAGGGATTTGGAATTGGTGTCCAGGGACAGCAGTCTCAAAATTCATGAGGGTAATACAAAAAGTTTTAAAAAATGACTGTAGTTGGCCAAGTGTGGCAACCTGGACCAACCCCACCTATTCTTTATTGGACAGTTTGCATGAAGTACCATTCCTGTGTAGGGAGGAAATGGCACCTTGAGGTTTACAGTCCCACTTGGGCACAGAGAGCTATCTCAGGGCATATAAGACCTAATGGATTCAGTTCCTTATGATATTCCCAACACTCCCTTGGCAGATGCAGGGATAAAAGCAGAGAGTGGGGGTGCAGCTCAGTTGCAGCCTGCATGAGACCTTGGTTTTGATCTCAAGCACCGAAATGAACAAAAATAAAAAGAATGATAAAATACTACAATCAGTTAAACATGGCACATTGGATATGACCTACATGGCAGGCAACAGGAAATGGTTCACCCAGAGCATGCTGGGACATTGGTTCACAATCCCCAATCACATCAGCATAAAGAGTTATCTTTAGCTGAAGTGCACACCTGTAATCCCAGCAGTTTGGAGACTGAATGGGAGGATCATGAGTTCAAGTCTAGCCTGGTCCACACAGTGAGTGCTGGTCAGCATCTAGAGCAGTGGTTCTCAGCCTTCCTAACATTGTGACCCTTTAATACAGTTCCTCATGTTGTGGTGATCCGTCCCCCCAACCAAGAAACTATTTTGTCGCTGCTTCATAGCTGTACTTTTGCTACTGGTATGAATCATATGCAAATATATTTGGAGATAGAGCTTTGTTGGGGGTCGCGAC